>LVTN01002622.1:6671-28052 GCA_001649415.1 Musa itinerans
ACCAAAACCCCCGCTCTGATACTAGTTGATGGGGATATAAACAGGAATAACCTTTGTAGATGAACAAATACTGGAAGACCATAATATGCAGCGGAATTAAATGGAAGCACAATCAAACAAAACACCAAGATATATGTGGAAAACCCCTTCAATGTGAAGGGTAAAAACCACGGGGCAAACTAGAGATAATCCACTATGAAAATAATGAATATACAAATCTCTCAATCTCTTGCCCAAAACCCTAGCAACAACCACAAGAGAATAACTGGGATACAAGGATCACGTCACTGCCCACAATATCTAAAACCTCCCCAAGTAATCACAGCAAGAGTCTACTGTAGATTGATCTAACCTGAGATGAGAACACTGCTAGATGATTGAGAACAATCTCTCTGCGTTGTCCTTATCTTCTTCCCTTTCTTTCTCTTCCTTTCCTGCCTTGTTTTCTTTCTCTTCTTTGGAATCCCGTGGCTATGTAGATCTGCCTCGTTGCTGCCTTTTTATAGCCTTAATCTGCCTCTAAAACGCAGCCACCATACCCCCCTAATCTTAATTAGGGTTAGGTTAAGAGGAGGTGTGAGCTGTGGGCTGCCCAAACCCACTATGGGCTGAATATGTGGGCTGCCAGCCCAACACAGGCCTCAAGTCTGCCAATGCTTTCAGAACCAGCAATGTGACCTTTGATGAGTTCTGTTGCTAGATAATTTGTCCATGTTAAAATCTCTTTGGTTTCAGTCAGACTGCATATGGAACAGAGTGATGTCAAAAACCTACAACTCACGCTATTGATTCTCTTTGTATGTATACATTAGTATGAAGTTAGAAGTGAAGAGTTATGGTCTTTGGGCATCATTTCTGCTTGTTAGCACCTCTTATGCATTGACATGTGGAGATCAATAATCAAATATAAATAAATAAAAACCAACATAAGACGTATGTTCGACGCTTCTTATCTGCATTTACAAAGAAAATGGAACTATTCGTTAATAAGATTAACAATCAAATATAAATAAAAAAAATCGAGATAAGATGCACATGATTCGACACTGCTTGTGTCTACAAAGAAGAACAAATTTATTATTACCTGTGAGTTAACATCAACTCAAGCAAGAACTTGTTTTCGCTTTAGCACTTTTTGAATTTAAGAGAAACAAACATTCAATGTATTTTTTCACATCCTCCAACCAATAAAATATAAGGATACATAGAGTCATTATAAAATAATCAAATCTTAATTTTTAAGGTTCAAAAACTCCTTTCATACTTGGATGCCTTTCTACATCATCCTAAATATCGTGACCGACCAGTATGAATGAATATAGTGCGCGGTAAAAAGTCTGATGACGAGACAGTTGACATCTCACCACATAGTTACTTTTCCTTATTTCAGCAAAATTTATGCATTATTTTCCATATTTTCTTTTTTGTTTTTTAACAACTAAAAACTGTCCTTGGTCCTTGGTTTTTTTATCCACTCTAAACCGGCCCGGCTCAATGCTGAAGCCAATCAATTTGTAGTTGATCATGATTCTGACAGAAGTACAGTTTCATTTTTGGCTCAAAAAGGATCTTATTTGGAATTCACTGAATAAAGCATGTGACGGATCAAACAGTTCTTTTTCTCTCATCATCTATAACTATAACAAAATGGGAGAGAATAGAAGATGAGAACAAGGACGAAGTTACTGTTCTAATCTGCTAAGCCACAATTGGTGACTACAACCTTGGAATATGGGCGGTTAAATCCTCTCTCGGCAACAACAGCCCTCTTATCACCAATCAGCTTTGCCACCCTGCTCGTCATAGAAGAAACAGTACACTCAATTCAGATGAAATAGCATCGACTGGTGCAACAACTTGCAGATTCATAGGAATGGCACAACTACAAACAATCACCTGAAGTAAGGGGAGCTGGTATTCTCCTGCACGGTCTTCACCCTGGAGATCTTCTCCACCACATCCATCCCCTCCAGCACTCTTCCGACTACCAGTGTTGATGCATCCAGGTCTGGAGAATCGTTAATGGCGATCACGAACTCAGTTCCCTTTGGGTCTGTCCTGACCTCCTCTTCATCAATCTCCAGCTTGCCCTTTCTCGCAACCAACTTCAATTTTGGTGGTGGTTTTGATGGGTCTCTGATGACAAGTCCCAGCGATCCGGCAACATTCTTTGTTCCTGGGCATTTCTTGCTCAAAGCTTCCCACTCCGCCACCAAGTTATCTGCCTCCAAATTGCTTCCTGCCCTCTTTGCGAGCTCGGCATCAACGCCATATGATCTCACACCCCCGTGCTGTATATAACTGGGAACTATCTTGACAAACTCCTTTCTCCTGTAGCTAATTCCTGCGGCGCCTGTCACCAAGGTCGCGAACCGGGAGGCCCCGAAGGGCGTGGTGTCTCCATAGAGCCCGACAATGATTCGGCCAACGGGTTCTCCGTCGATGGAGATATCCAAGAATGCCTTCTGTGCAACTGGTTGGTTGCCACAGTCACCGGTGGCAGACTCTGCTTCTTGGGCGCTGATTCTGGCGGTTGGTGCCTCGATGGCCTGAGCTTGTCGAGACCAAAAGGAGGAGACGACGAGGGGCAGCGAGGAAGCAGTGATGGCGAGGTCTCGGCGAGAGAGGTTGGAGCTCCTCAGTGGAGTTGGAGCGCCATGGAAATAAGGGTCGGGTGGTGGTGACGCAGGTCGAGGGACTGGGGGTGGTGGATTGGGGATCTGTAGGATCTGCTTCATTGTTGCAAATGTTTTGAATTTGTTGGAGTGATTTGGGTCCTCCAGTCTTGTTATCATCATACCACTAGATTTTGGTTTTGTATGTTGTGGTTGGGCTTTGTTGCGGAGTTTGTGGATGGGAAGGACAGGAGGCATATCCATTGGATCCCACGGAAGGGATGCTATGGATGGGAACTACGGATGTAAGCTTGGCTATCATAGTCATAAGAAGGCAGTGTTCTCGCCACATCTTGAACTCTCTTAGCATCTCGAGGGTTATTTCACTGCTCTGATCTTGCAATGCCGACACTCTGATCTTAAGGGTAATTGGGTTTGTTGGGAACGAGTCGGCACCAAGAGGGTGAATTAGTGTAGTGGATAAAAACATCGATTTGAGAATTTCATTTCGATTAAAATAGATTCGAAAGATATTAACTTGAAAGCATACGGAAGAGTGTAGTGGATGTAAAGTAAGTAAGACAGTTTGCGGTTAAGGTAAATAGCAAAATAGAAATACAAACCGTTTTATAGTGGTTCGATCGTCGTAACCTATATCCACTCTATCGATTCCTCTTCCGTCGAGGCCATCAGCATCCACTATTGGTCTTCTTTCAATAAGCGAAGACCAACCACCTCTTTACAACTCTATTCTCCTTTTGACAAGCTCAGGAGAGAATCTTTACAAGTTTCACACATCTCTTAGAATGAACTCTAAACTCTAAGAGGTGGAGGGGAACTCTCAACACTTTTCAAGCGTTTTAAACTCTTTTTCATCAATGATTCTTTTTCCCTTTCTACCCAATTCTTGTTATCCTAAGCAAGAAAGAGTGGGGTATTTATAGGCCCCAAAATTCAAATCCCTAAGATTTTAGGGTACGGGCGGTACCACCGCCTACAGCTTGACACTAGGCAGTACCACCGCCCAATCTGGCGGTACTACCACCTGGGAGACTGTGTTTGGGCGGTACCACTACCCAGATTGGTGGTACCATCGCTTGACAGCCTAAGAGACCGAGTTTTTCGAGTTTTCCAACTCACATGCGGTTCTACCGCCAATTCTGACAGTGCCACTGCCTGGCCCAATATTTGGGTCATTGAATGGGCCTCCTAATGAGCCCAAATAGCTCCCAATTTAGGCCCAATCGGCCCATAATTGAGTTGACATTGTTTTACCCTAATACCAACTCAATTAGACCTAAAACCTACTTCAATCTAAATAATTATTACAAAGCTTATCAAATGTTGTTCGGTCATGTCATTGGTTTGACGCTTCATCTGATTCTTCGGCGCATCGTCCTCTCTTGCGTCCTATTACCCAATCGGCCAGTTGACCTCCGCAACTCCGATTTTCTTGACGTAATTTTTGCTCTTCTTGGCTTGATGCCCAAATTCTCGGCTCGAAGTCTTCTGTCGACACGTCGACCGATCGTCCGGCTCGACGTCCAATTTTCTGACATGTTCCACTCCGGCCCAACATGATTCTTCCTACTTCAATTGTCTCTCCCTGATCGAAGATTCTTACGTCACTCAAAATATTAATCAGATAAACACTATTAATTGGTTTCATCATCAAAATCCGAGATTCAACAATCTCCCCCTTTTTGATGATGACAACCAATTGATGACGGTGTTAACCTTAACTCCCCTTATCAATATGCAATATTGATAGAACTCTTGAATTAAAAATCCAAGCAAAAAATCATACATAACATCATCACACTTCTCTCCCTTTGTCATCAACAAAAAGAAGAAGTGCATCATCCAAGCAACAGGTTTAGAGATATACAAGTTTTACAGCATACAAGCTAGCAATAATTTTTCATCACTTTACAACATGCAAGCGTACAAATTTTATATCATTTTAGAGCATGTATAATCATCAAATCATTATTAATTTTAAAGATGTACAAGATTACAAATTTTGTAGGTTTACATTTGTGCGTCTTGAGATAGGCAAGATAGCACTTTTGCTACTCTTGAGATTGCAAGCTAGTAATTCTTGGTGATGTTCAAGATAACAAGTTATTCTCCTTGCAATTTATAAGCTAGCAAATTTAACAAGTGTTATATAATGCAAACTAGCAAGTTTTTCACATATGAAAGTTGGCAAAATTTTACATCATTTGAGATGTGCAAGATAGACTATTTATGCATCTTCTTCAAATGTGTAACTTAGCAAACATTGCTTCTCTTGACATTTGCAAGATAGCACTTCTTGCATCTCTTTTGAGATAAGCAAGCTAGCAAGTTTGCTTCTTTTGCAATGTGCAAGTTTCCAAATTTTGTATCTTGAGCTAGCAATTTTTCTTCCCCTTTGTCATTGTCAAAAAGAAGGGAAGAATACAATGTTGTAATTCTTTTTCCCTTTACATCAATTTTCAAATCATGACAAAGTTGAAGTATCAATCTTTTTTCAATATATTTGTGCATCATAATAGTTTCAAATTAAAACATGCACAATTTTAAAACCTCACATTTCATTCTTACTTCATGCATGATACCAAAAATAAATCAATCATCACTACAACTCATCATGCACAATATCAAAATGTAAAATCATCAAACATGATACAAACATTTATTTTCAAAATATTCGTCATTATTTTTAACTCATTTAATTTGTCAAATCAATAAAATCACTTTCAAGAGATTCAAAATGAAATAAAGAGATTTATCGATAGTGATTTCCTTTCTCTCTTTTGTCATTGTACATAAGAAAGAAGAATTTTTAATGGTATAATTTATTTCTTTCTTACATCAATGCTCTAAGCATCACATAAATACAAAGGTAAATCATATGAAAGTCATAATATGAAGGATGAAAGATCAAGAAAAATCAATTCGCAAATGATTCATCTTGACAAATCTCCTTTAAATAACAAAAAAGAAATCTTAGGAGATTAAATAGTCAATGATCTTCAAAGGTAATCTCATGTTATAAATTTTGAGAAGTCAAGAGAGAAACCATGATTTATTTGGATAAATCTCAATGAGAAGATACAAGAACACATAATAAGAGATCTTGATTCATAAACGATTTCAAGTTATAAATCACGAGAAATCAATATCATGATTTTGATAAAACCCATTAAATTCAAATCATTTTCATAATTCATGAGATTCACAAAAGCATAATATACATAGATTCATTAATCTTTTATCAAAAAATTAATAAGATAGAGATGTTTCATTTTAAGTTGTTGGTTTCATACAAGTATGCCTTATCTTTTTATTGCAAATAAAAACATGCATCAATGTTTAGGATCAAAAAATAAATTTCATCATAAAAACGATCTATTTTGTTTATAACCAAAAAAGTAACTTTCACTGCGACAAAGATCAATACGCCATGAATCACAAAATCATTATGCATAATTTCGAAATATAAACTTATTAAGTATGATCATTATGCATCATTACTTTGGGCATGATATCAAAACATGGTTTAAGTTTTTTTAAGGTACAACATGCACAATTTCACATTAAGCATAATATCAAACCTCTTAACATTTTCATTAAGACATCAAGCATGGTTTCATAAAGCATTTTCAATCAAAACCGAAAATCATCAAGATACATATTATTTCTTCTTAAAATCATATATAGGATTATCATTAGATTTAAATTTAACATTTTATTCCTTTATAATAAAACATGTAATTTTCATTATCATTTTCAAAATTACTAACATGATCCCAATTTTTTTTATATTTTTATTACATTATTAAACATGTAATTTCAAGAAAAATAATTTTTCTAAACTAAATAACTCATGAAAAAAATCATGTAATTTCGAAATAAATTAAAGGAGTTACGTTTAAGTTGTTTACCTCATTGCCGAGAGTTACCAAAGTGAAGTTCATCGTTTCGTCTTCATCGATTTGCTCCTCTTTTTCAAATGCACTCGTTTCATCCCAAGTCACTTTGAGTGTTCTCTTCTTCTTTGGTAACTTATTTTTAAGTTTATTTTTATTCTTTAATTATTATTTAATGAACTTTTTAAATTTTTTTTAAGTTTTATAATAAAAAGTTCAAGTTCATCATCGATCGAGTGATCTTAATTTGTTCTAAATACCAAATCCTTCCTGTTCTTTGGAAGGTTGTTCTCATATTCGTTTTGTGCCACATTGGTCATTTCGTAGGTCATAAAAGACTCGATAAGTTCTTCAATTGAAAAAGTATTTACATCCTTGGCCTCTTGAATGATCGTTACTTTAGAGTCCCAATTTTTAGAAAGAAATCGTAAAATTTTGTTCACAAGTTCAAGGTTCGAAAAACTTTTACCAAGAGCTTTTAGACTATTGACGACATCTGTAAAATGAGTATACATGTCTCCAATAGTCTTGCTTGGTTTCATTCGAAACAACTCAAAATCATGTATTAAAATATTAATTTTAGAATCTCTAACCCTACTTGTGCCTTTGTGTGTGATTTCAAGAGTGTGCCAAATATCAAAAGCTGTTTTGCAAGTAGAAATCCGATTAAATTCATTTTTATCTAAGGCGCAAAATAGAGCATTCATAGCTCTAGCATTTAAAGAAAAAGTCTTCTTCTACAAATCATTCCAATGGTTTATTGGAAGAGAAGACCTTTGAAAACCGCTTTCGATAATATTCCATAAATTCAAATCCAAAGAAAGTAAGAAAACTCTCTTTCGAGTTTTCCAATATGTATAGTCCGTCCCATTGAATATGGGAGGACA
Organism: Musa itinerans; assembly: GCA_001649415.1. Classification (NCBI taxonomy): domain Eukaryota; kingdom Viridiplantae; phylum Streptophyta; class Magnoliopsida; order Zingiberales; family Musaceae; genus Musa; species Musa itinerans. The sequence goes on from LVTN01002622.1 coordinate 14,091, forward strand.
AATGAGAGAGTTACCCTCTTGAAAGTCAAAAAGAGTCATTTCTCTTTGGGTGTTAAACCAAATGAGAAAGAACGAGGCTCTGATACTAACTGTTAGGAACAAATCGACACTAAGAGGGGGGGATGAATTAGTACAACGAATAAAAACGTCGGTTTGAGAATTTTGTTTCGATTAAAATTGATTCAGAAGATGTTAACTTGAAAGCATACGGAAGAGTGTAGTGGATGTAAAGTAAGTAAAACAGTTAAGGTAAATAGCAAAACAGAAATATATATCATTTTATAGTAGTTTGGTCGTCATGACCTACATCCACTCCACCGATTCCTCTTCCGTCGAGGCCACCGGCATCTACTATCGGTCTTCCTTCAATAAGCAAAGACCAACCACCTCTTTACAACTCTATTCTCCTTTTGATAGGCTAAGGAGAGAACCTTTACAAGTTTCACACATCTCTTAGAATGAACTCTAAACTCTAAGAGGTGGAGGGGAACACTCAACAATTTTTAAGTTTTTTAAACTCTTTTTCATCAATGATTCTTTCCCCCTTTCTACCCAATTCTTGCTATCCTAAGTAGGAAAGAGTGAGGTATTTATAGGCCCCAAATAGATTTAAATTTGGAGCACAAAATTTAAATCCCCGAGATTTCAAGGTACGGGTGGTACCACCACCTGCAGCTTGACACTGGGCGGTACCACTACCCAATCTAGCGGTACTATCGCCTGGGAGATTGTGTCTGGGCAGTACCACTGCCCAGACTGACGGTACCATCATTTGACAGCCTTGGAGACCGAGTTTTTCGAGTTTTCCAACTTACAAGCGGTTCTACCGCCAATTCTGGTGGTGCCACCGCCTGATCCAATATTTGGGTCATTGAATGAGCCTCCTAGTGAGCCCAAATCATTCCAAATTTAGGCCCAATTGGCCCCTAATTGAGTTAGTATTATTTTACCCCAATATTGACTCAATTAGACCTAAAATATATTTCGATCTAGACAATTATTACAAAGCTAATCAAATATTATCCAGTCATGTCATTGGTTCAATGCTTCGTTCGATTCTTTGGCGCATTGTCCTCTCTTGCGGCCTATTGCCCAATCGGCCAGTTGACCTCCGTAACTTCGATTTCCTTGGCGCAATTTCCGCTCTTCTTGACTCGATGTCCGAATTCTCGGCCCGAAGTCTTCTGCCGACACGTCGACCGATCCTCCGACTCGACGTCCAATCTTCTGACATGTTCTACTCTGGCCTAACATTATTCTCCCTACTTCAATTGTCTCTCCCTGATTGAAGCTTTTTGCATCACTCAAAACACAAATCAGATAAACACTATCAATTGGTATCATCATCAAAATCCGAGATTCAATAGGGTTGATATATATGCTTAATTGGGTTTATTATCGTTTAATTAGCCCTAAAATGTTATATAAATATTATTTATTTCTTGAGTAATTTACCTTCGAAAACTTTACTTAATGGTTTTTTACGCCCCCTCTTCAAAATTTGTTTGGGTACTCATAAGACTTAAAAAAATATATATTTATATGTTTTTATCCTTTGAGTCTTATTATATATGATCGGTAGAAAATTTGACTGTATTTTAATGATCGAATCTTCTTCCTCTCCCATTTTCTTTTTTTTTTTCACTTTCTTCTTCCCGTTCAATCCCTCTGTAGGTAAAATGTGTTTCCCTAGTTGTATTTTCCCTTCATCCTTTGTCTTCCGTCCACAGTCAAACGAGTTTTTCTTTAATTAATATTTTTATTACATTTCTTCTCCATTTGTTCCTACTGTTTTAAAAAAGGTCATCCTTTTGGAGATAATAATGATTTTGCAAGTATAAAATCTTCTTAAACTCTTCTAGGTGTGAGCATGCAATGGATCATATAAAATCTTTCAAGTTTTGAACACCAAGTCTCAAACTTCGTATCATTATACTAAAAACTAAACTGAAATATATTCAACTTTGATTTAGTACCAAGAATGTATCGATTCCCATTAAAATTATTCTAAAATAAAAATATATTTAAAAGGGTATTTGTATCATATATGGGAGAAACTTTATGTCATCACATTCCAAAATAAACTAAAATACAATCAATTAAAGATTCAATATGGAAAATATGTCAAAATTTGATATAAAATATTCATAAAAGCATCCAAAAATAGAAAATAAATACTATAATGGATATTAGTGTCATATTTGACTCTTTTGCGAAATTTTTAAGCATTTTAAAAAAAATTTATGTCATTACACTCGAGAATGAGTTGAAATACATTCAACTACATATTCAAATGAAATTATATTATAATGAATAGAAATATCATATTTGACTCTTTCGTAAATTTTTTAACTATTTTAAAGAAAATTTTATGTCGTTATACTCAAGAATGAATTAAAATACACTCGACTACATATTTGACATGAAAATATTCCTAACTCAAAATAAAACACTTATAAAAATCATTCCAAAATTAAAAAAAATTAAAATGATATTAGTATCATATTTTACAAAGATGTTGAAATTTTTAGGTATTTTATACAAACGTCATGTCGTTACACTCGAAAATAAAGTGACATATACTTAACTATATATTTAGCTTAAAAGCATATTTTTATTTGACACAAAATACTTAAAAAATATTATAAAATAAAAATAATGCTGAAATTAGTGTTAGTGTCATATTTGTCTTCTATTGTAAAAGTTATAGATGGTTTGGAAAAACTTCAACTCAAGTTGCACTCGAAAATAAACAAAAATGCACTCTGACTCTAAATTAAACATAAAACGTGCTAAATTTGATATAAAACATATCCTAAAATATAAAAATATAAAAATATAAAAATATAAATATCATAGTTGACTCTTATGGTGATAGTTTCATATGATTTTGAGAAGTTTCATCTTGTTACACTCCAAAATTGATTTGAAATAGTTGACTCTTATGGCAATGGTAAAGTTCTAGAGGGTTTTGAGAAATTTTTTCTTACTACACTCAAAAGTGAATTGAGATAGACTGTATTATACTCTGTTATAGATTCAACCTAAAAAAGTTATCAGGTTCACTATTGGTGCAAGTTTGAAGTGATTTAAATAAACAATATTTTTATCATACTCTATTGCACAATTGACCTTATATTCAATATGCTTGACTGTAAACACCAATAATCAATAGATGAAAACTCAGTTCCACCCTTACATTGCAACACAAAAAGCAATTTATCACCTTGTTTGACTATTGCTTCTTTGTCCAACAGTAAGTAATTTATATATTTCATTTTGAAAATTATAGTCAATCTTACAAAATAGGTGATAATATTAATACAGTAAATAATTTAATAAGAGGATTCAAATAAACTAACATCTGTCCGGACCTTAAAAATCACTCCAAATAATCATAGGCATTAGGATATATTATGGATCTGTAGGCATCAATAACTTCATCAAAAGTGACAGCGAACCGTCAAATAAACTCATAAAAGAATTATATTCACGACAGAGCTTATCATAATTATAAAAACCTAAACAACTTCAACTACACAGTCAACCTAATCAAAATTATCATTGCATCAGTTATGTCCAATCATTTTCTGAATCTAGAAAAATATGCAACAAACTTTAATTTAAAATTCTTTATATTTGAAACTAATTTGAAAATATATTCATTGTCACTATCAAGTTTCTGGTAAACCTATAAAAAACAACAATTAGCAATAATATTAAACTAAGTTCATTAGAAAATAAATCAACTTTCTATCTTAGAACGTTGAAGATAGCTCTTTTCATATTCTTTCATCTCCTCATCTACCTTGGATGTCAATGTCTCAATATTATAAATTTCCTGTGTTTATATACAATACGAGTTATCCCATTGGACTTCAAACTATAAATAAGGAAGAGATGACAATAAGAGATCAAACTATAACAGGAAGAGATGGCAATAGGAAAAAAAATAAAACTATTTAATTTGTGGACTTCAATTTATATTTTTATGATTGGAACTAACTTTATTTATAATGTTTGTTGTTCCATCAACGTGAGCATGAGGGTAGCCTTGATGGAACCTTTGGGAAGAATTGATAAGTGATATTTGTCAACGAGCACGAGGACTAACAAAAAAAATTATGTACTTGGAATAAGTTTGCACAATTTTATCCTTTTAGGTAAGACCTAAATAAAAGTATATTTGACAATAGAGGATGACTCTAACACTTATAAGGTTTTGATTTCTATGAGATTTAATGTACTTATTAATATCAATCCAACCATCTGAGGATTTAAATTCTCTTATGATAAATTAATATATAAAATATTAATCTAATGGTGAATGTCTGATTCATTTATCAAAAATTAAAATATTAAAATCTTATTGGTATTTATTATTCCGTTAGTCATATTCTAAGCTTGGGGTAAATCTCTTTAGGGGATCGACCTCCTTGGAACTCTATAAGGGTTCTTTCCTCCAAGTTGTTGCTCAAAGGCTGCAGAAAAGATTCATCTATTGCTTGAGTAAAGAGGATGAATACATGGCTATTTATAGGGCTTTTAAACCTAAACTCCTAATAGGACTCCTACTCAAGACTCATACTTCTAACCAACTCCTAATAGAACTCCTACTCAAGACTCTTATTCCTTTATAACTCCTAATGCTTCTCTGAGAAACAACCTCCTAACCCTAGCCGACCTCTTCACCTCTTTAATAGGAGTCGGTTAGGTAGGTATTACATGAATGCCCCTCTCAATTAAGACTCTCCTAGCTAGAGTCCTAACAGACCCGTCCTCTTCAAATCAGCCTTGTCCTTGAGGCTGATGATCCATGAATTTTAAGAATTTGATCTTCAAGTCGTCATAGTTCTCCCAACTAGCACCTTCTGCTGGTAAGTTCACTCACTGTATTAGCACTTTAATAGTGGGTCGTTGTCGTCGAGTCACGATCTATCGATCAATAATGGCACTCGGTTGGGTTTGAAGTTCTCCTTGGGTAGTCATATTTAGTGGATGGCTTTGGGTTGTCTTATTTTGTCCCAACTTGAGCTTTAAACACGACACATAGAAGACTGGATGGATTTGGGAGCTGGCGGGTAAGTCCAATCTATATGCTATAGCTCTGATGTGCTCCAAAATTTGGTAGAGTCCATAGAACCGAGGTGAAAGCTTCATAGATGCTCTAGTCTGGATTGATGTTTGCTTGTATGGCTGGCGTAGTAGGAAGACCCAATCTCCTACTGAAAATTCTCTTTCGCCTTTGTGTTGATCATATTGTTGTTTTATCTTTGCTTGGTCTGCATTGCTTCAATTTTGGAAGGGTCCACCACCACACCTTTCTCTGATATGATATGCCCCAGATATTTCACCTTATGTGGAAGAAATCTGTATAAAAAATTATAGTGGTCGTTGTGTGTTCGAAAGGCGATTTTCGATATGTCTTCTTCACACACTCGTATTTGATGATACCCGGATTGAAGGTCTAGCTTTGTGAAGACTCGTGCTCCCTTTAATTCATTAATCAATTTATCTACTACTGGAATAGGGTATTTGTCCTTGATAGTTATGCCATTGAGAGCTCGATAATTGACATGCATTCGCCATGTTCCATACTTCTTTCATATGAGGAGTATCGGTGAAGAGTAGGGGCTGCAACTTGGCCGAATAACTCATGTTTTGAGCATCTCTTTTACAATCCTTTCTATTTTATCTTTTTCGAGATGTGGATACCGATATGATCTAGTGTTTGCTGGAGGTTTGCTTGGAAGAATCAGTATACAATGATCTTGCCGACGAGTAGGCGGTAGGTTGCGTGGTTCGTCAAATATATCTGAAAATTCAGCAAGAAAATGAAGTAGGTTTGGATCTTCAAATTCTATTGACTCTCCCTTAGTTTGCTACTCAAGTTGTACCAAAAAGCTGCTATATACTTTGTGCAAAACCTTCTCCATACATTGTGTGCAAATCATTATTATGTCGCCCCCACGTTTCCCGTGCAGTATCACCTGTTTCCTCTTACTGTAAAATTTCATAATTAGTTTCACAAAATTTCAGGAAGAAATATAATCGTCAAGAGGGAGGAGGAAGAAATATGCAATTATCTCTTGGTCCTGTAGCAATAGTTTCACCTATGAGCACCTATGATTATACTTCAAAATTCGTCCGTCGGTGACCATAACGTCAAACCTACTGAAATTCACAATAGGTAAGGCCATCCGGACAGCAACCTTGTTGTTTATAAAATTATTAGTGCTCTCGATGTCAATAAGAATGGTGATAGGTTATTGCTTCAGAAGTCCTCCCACTTTCATCGTTTGCGAGTTCGCATAACCAATAAGGGAATGAATTGTAATATCAACCAGCTACTGTTCTTCATCCGCGACCTCTTCCTCATGCTCCTGGATCTCCTCCTCAATGTCTTCAAGAGGTTCAATCAGTAGGAGGCGACCCCTTTTGCAGCGATGATCGTGGTTCCATGGCTCATCGCAATGCCAACAAAGACCCTTTGCTGATCGGTTACGTAGTTCTTCTCTTGTCAAATTTTTTAGCTACGAAAGATGGTTGGGAGCAGAAGGAAGGTTTATATGCCATGGGCCTAGGAGAGGTTCTCATCGTCCGAGCATCTTGGTTGAGTCGTTCTTCTTATATTCGAGTGAAAGAAATCGCAACTGTCATGGTACGGGGCTGCCGCGCCTTAACCTCCCATTTTATCTTTAACTTGAGTCCTTTGATGAATGTTCCTAACAATTAATGGTAAGTCCAATCATGAGTAAGGTAAGATAGCTTCTCAAACCTGGTTTGGTACTCTTGAATCGTACAGGTTTGTCGAATCTTTGCGAGTTGGCCATTGATATTTTCATACTTCGTAGGTCTGAAATGATTTAGCAATGCATTCTTAAATTGATTCCACATCGGAGCCCCATGATTGTATTCCAACCAATTGTACCATTAAATAGCATCTCCTTCATGGTGGATCACCATAGCATCATCCGACGTTCAGTAGTAGCGAAAGTAACATTCAACGTGCGAAATCCACCCCGCCAGGTCTCCTTTCCATCGCGGGAAGTCCACCCTCATGCATGGCTGCAATATGTCCGAGGGCTGTCTCTCCTTCTTTGGAGGCCTCTCTGAACTTCTCCTCACTAAAATTTGGTTGGACTTAGCGGTTGTCTACTTCTAAATTCTGCAAACAAAGTGCGCAATTTGTCCTCCAAGCGCGATTCAAGCCGCGATTCAATCCGAGATTCCAATGCTTCAAATTTGGCATTAATTGGATCTTGAGAAGCCATAGCATATGCCTATCGATCAAAGATGTCCCTATCTTTTTTCGGTTGATAAGTTAATGACATGGGAGGTGGAAGGTTCGGAAGAATTGAGGATCATAGAAAGGTACTGCAGTAGATTTTTATGTCTAAAGTGTAGCAGCTTTGATGTAAAATATCAGTGGTTTATATTGAGAATTTTTTAACAAAACCAAAGAAAAATAAATTGTTAGGAAGTGTCAAGGCTGTCGTAAAAATTTTGTTGAGATTTGGATAGAAAAAACATAGTAGCAAGATCAAACAAACTGTGCTATGTGGTTGGAATTCTGCAATGTATATTTTTAAGTGTAGCAGCTTGGACGTAAAAAATCAGTAGTTTATATTGAGAATTTTTTGATGAAACCAAAGGAAAATCTGCTGTTGTGAAGTGTTAAAGTTATCATAAAAATTTTGTAAAGATTTGGATAGAAAAAATATAGTAACAAGATCAAATAGGCTATGCTATGCGGTTGGAATTCTGCAGTGCAGATTGGACATAAAAGATCAGTAGTTTATATTGAGATTTTTTTGATGAAACTAAAGGAAAATCTGCTATTATGAAGTGTCAAAGCTGTTGTAAAAATTTTGTAGAGATTTGGATAGAAAAAATATAGTGGCAAGATCAAAAAGACTGTGCTATGCGGTTGGAATTGTATAGTGTATCTTTCGTCGTAGAGATGAAAACTTTATGACCAAAAGTTTATGCAGTAATATAGGAACAATTTTTTTTTAGATTTTCGAATAAGGATAACTAAATTGCAGTAATAATAAGATAGGAAACCAGAACCTGTTGCAATTCACGGGGAGATCAAAGGATGATCTGTGGTGGTGGAGATGATGGTGGAATTCGGTGACGATTTTTTAAGCAATTATAGGAATTGCTTTGGGTGGATGTGGAGGGCTGATGGATAGCTATGGAAGGGCAGCGAGATGCCAAGAACGCTGCTCTGATACCAAGTGATAGAACCCTTGTAGATTCTAAGCTTGGGGTTGATCTCTTTAGGGGATTAGTCTCCGTGGAACTCTATAGGGGTTTCTTCTTCCAAGTTGTCGCTCAAAGGTTGCAGAAAAGATTTATTTATTACTTGAGAAAAGAGGATGAATACATGACTATTTATAGAGCTTCTAAACCTCAACTCATAATTGGACTCCTATTTCTAACCAACTCCTAATGTTTCTCTAAGAAACAACCTCCTAATCCTAGCCGACCTCTTCACCTCTTTAATAGGGGTCGGCTAGGTAGATTTTACATGAATATCCTTCTCAATTAGAACTCTCCTCATAGCTACTCTAACTAGTTTAATGGTGATGTACCTATTTCGTTTAGGAAAGATTAAGGGAATCACAATTTTATTTGAATACCTTAAGGCTTAGTAACTTAGGACTACATCATATAAAGTTTTAATATTTGTAACTTAGGAATAGCAACAGCATGCAAAGTCATAATGATGATAGTCACATCTATTATAAAATAATTATTTTAAAATGACTATAAAGGAATAAATGATATCAAATAAGAATATAATTGACTCATGAAGGGTAAGCACTTGGCTTTATAAGGAGATAATTATCTTGTATCAACTAATTGGAATAAGATGATAATTTGAGTATTTAATTTTTTTAGACCTACGGGTATTATCAGATATTTGGTTTCCATTTTAAGACTTATGTAAGTAGATTTTTCTTTTTCAAAAATCTATGTTTAGCATTTCACAAGAGTCATTAGTACAGGATCTTTAATTGGTGATTTATTAAAATTTGATCAAGATTCAAAATTTAAACTTAACTATTTTATTATGCATGATCAAAATACTGGACTTAAGCATGGTATTATAAATGAGCATTCTTCTAATTTATGATATAATATATTATGTCATATCTCCATTAAAAAAATAGATTAATAAATAATAAAATTTTAAAAACTTAAAATTTTAGTGATTTTTGAAACCTAGGTAGACTGTATAAAGGGTAAACTATCTAACAAGTCCACTAAAAGCGCCGAGTTGTGAAGCTTTAGAAATCATATATACTAATATGTATTGACCCTTAATGGTCATAGATATTTTATCTTATTCATAAATGATTATACAAGATTTATATATCTCTATCTTTGTTTAAGAAAGCTGAGGGTTTTGATGCTTTTAAGGCTTATAAAGTAAAATAAGAATAATAAAACGAAAAAAATCAAAATTGTATGGTCAACAAAGGTGAAGGGTATCTTGAAAGGTATATAGAAAAAGAATAAATGATGATTTTATTTTTTAAGTGTTGAATCTTTGTATTTTGATGATGACATCAATTGATGAAATTATGATTTACTATGTATTTGAATGACATAAGACTAACCTTGATTAAAGAAAGATAATTTGATTAAAACAGGAAGAATCAGACGTTGGGCTAGAGTAGAACATGTCAGAAGATTAAAGCTGGAATTGAAACTTATATTTTGATGATGACATCAATTGATGAAATTATGATTTAATATATATTTGAATGACACAAGACTAACCTTGATTAAAGAAAGATAATTTAATTAAAACAGGAAGAATCAAACGTTAGGTTAGAGTAGAACTTCGCATCATAAGTTTAGGCATCGAGGCAAAGAATCGGATATTGCACTAAGGAGATCGAAAGTTGCGGGAGGTCAACATACTAATTGGGCAATACGTTGAAGGATTGGACGAAGCACCGAAGGATCGGACGAAGTGCTGGATGAACCAATGATATACTGGACAACATAGGATTCACGCTTGTAATAAATTGTGTCTAGATCTAGTTAGTTTAGGTCTAATTAAGTTAGTTTTGGGTGTAACCAAGATAACTCAATTCAGGATCAATTGGGACTGATTTGGGCTCATTGGGAGACCCATTCAATGACTCAAAATTTGGGTCAAGCGGTGGTACTTCCAAACTAGCGGTGGAACTACCTATGAGGTGGGAAAGTCAAAAGCCCAATTTCTAAGGCTATCAGGTGGTGGTATCGCTAGATTGGGTGGTGGTACCGCCCAATGTCAGTGTGTCAAGCGATGGTACCACCAGACTATAGGAAAATCTAGGGCTGACATTACATGTACAGTGGAAGAATAGAAAACAAAAGTCCTCAAATTTCTTAATGATTATGTTCGTCGTTGTGCGAAGATTGGTGTACAAAATCCATAAAATTAAAAATTACATATATGAAAGATTATGTTTTACTTAGAGAGATCATGTATCCCTGAATCCCTATAGATCTGTAGGATGATAGGATCAAGAGTAGTACTAAGAGGGGTGGGTGAATTAGTGTAGCAAAAAATTCTTCGATTTCGTAAAATATTTTGTGCATTCGATTGAAACCGATTTGAAAAGATAACAACTTGAACGTATGAGAGCGTAAACATAGTGAAAGCAAGAGGAGAAGAAGTAGTTTGCTATGAAATGATTTGCAGTTAAAGTAAATTGCACCAAAGGAAAAGCAAACCAGAATTTAGAGTGGTTCGGTCAATGTGACCTTCATCCACTTTCGGATTCCTCCTCCATCAAGGTCACTGGCATCCACAAGAGGCCTTCCTTCAATAGGCGAAGGCCAACCACCTTTTACAGCTCTTTTCTCCTTTTGCCGGGTTTAGGAGACAACCATTATAACTTTCTCTCATCTTTCTTGGATAATTAAAAGGCTAAGAGAGGGAGGAGGAAAACTCTAGCACTTTTACACCCCAATGATTCAAGATTATAATCATACTTAGGTACCCTTTTATGCAGAAAAGGGTGGGGTATTTATAGGCCCTAATGGCTTCAAAAATGGAGCCAAAAAGTGTCTCATCCCGGATTTCCGAAGTATTGGCGGTACCACTAATGAATCTCGGATTTCGATGATGAAACCAATTAATAAGTGTTTATGATTTGTTATGCATTTTGAGTGATGCAGGATGCTTCGATCAAGGAGAGATAATTAAAGTAGGAAGAATCATATTGGGCCGGAGGAAAATATGTCAGAAGATTGGACGTCGGGTTGGAGGATCGGTCGACGTATCGGCAAAAGGCTTCGAGTTGTGAATTTGGGCATTGAGCCAATAAGAGCGGATATTACGCCAAGGATATCGGAGTTGCGGAGGTCAACTAGCCGATTGGGCAATAGGCCACAAGAGAGGACGATGCACCGAAGAATCGGACGAAGCATCGATGGACCAATGACATGCCGGACGACATGATTCATGCTTAGTAATAATTATCTAGATTAAATTATATTTTTATGTGTATAGGATTAACTACGATAGCAAGACATAAAGCAAAATGAAGTCCCAAAGTCAAGAATGCGATTTCGTTGGGAGTTCGAGAGTTCGTCGGAAGTCCGGACGTTTGTCGGAAGTGACCGAGAAGTCCTAGAGCTTGCCAAAGAAGTTTGTTGGAACTCACCAAGAAGATCATCGTGAAGTCCAGGAGCTTGCAAGGAGTCCACCGGAACATTGTCGAGAGATCGTCAAATGTTTGCCGGAAGATCGCCGGAAGCTCGTTGGAAGAAACCAGACTTATTTTGCTTAGAATATGTCTTAGGAATCATAGTTAGTACATAATTGGAGTTAGGTTTAGGAGGTATTCTCATCAACTCTATTAGGGGCCAACTAGGCCCGAAGTTTGGTTGGTTTGGGCCGGATTCAAAGCCGAACCAGGATGCTAAAAGCTTGGCCAGCGGTGGCACCGCTTAGGGAATATCACCCTAGGAATTCTAGGTGGTGGTACTGCCCAGACTGGGCGATGGTACCGCCCAGTGGTAGGGTGCCAAGCGGTGGTACCTCCTGTCAGGTGGTGGTACCGCCCAACGCAGTGTTAGTGTCAAACTGACACTAGCAGTGGTACCGCCCAACACAGGCAGTGGTACCACCCGTACCCAGGAAACCCAGGATGGGATGTTTTTAGGCTCCAATTTTGAATTAACTTGAGGCCTATAAATACTCCTCTCATCCCTGGTTAACATACATAAGCACATAGATTTTTAAAGTGAGAAAATGCTGTTGTAATCACTTGAGAAATCCCTCCTCTAGCTTAAACTTAGAATTCCGTTTAGAGAGGAGTGTGTGTACTTGTAAAGGTTGTCTCATAAACCTGTGAAAAGGAGAAGAGGGGTGTAAAAGGTGGTTAGTCTTCGCATATTGAAGGAAGATCGATAGTGAATGCCGCTGGCCTTAAAATTGGCATATTCTCTGGTTTGCATTTCCATTGTTGTCATTTACTTTACTGCAAACCATTTTACTTGCTTACTACCTTCAATACATTTATGAACACGTGTTTCAAGTTAAGTTTCCGAAATCGAATTTTATCATATGAAAAGATTTTACAAAACCGACGTTTTTACCGCTACATTAATTCACACCCCCTCTTAGTGTTAACCCCTTTCCTAACAACCACCGTCGGACACCTGACATTGGGCGGTACCACCGCCTAGTTTAGGCAGTACGACTGCCTAATAAGGGTGGTACTACCACTGGCAGCATTAACTGTCGGCGGTACCACCGCCTAACAAGGGCAGTACCACCGCCCATAATTCCTCGAAGACCGAGTCTCCCTGTCCGTGCCACCGACGACCATATTTTCAAGGGCTGAATGGGCTATTCAATCCGGCCCAATTTAGCCCTATTAAGGGCCCAATTGGCCCCTAATTAAGTTAGTAGGATTACCTCCCAATTCTAACTCAATCTACTATCTAACTATAATAACTAAGACATAATCAAAGCATTCTTATTGCGGTACGTCAATTGCTCCTCCGGCGTGCTTCCAGCGATCTTCCGACGAACTCTCGGTAATGTTCCAACGGACTCCCAACAAGCTCTTGGACTTTACGATGATCTTCTTGGCGAGTTCCAATGAGCTTCTTTGGTAAGCTCTTGGACTTCTCGGTTGGTTCCGGTAGAACTTCCGATGAATGTCTGGACTTCCGACGAACTCTTGAACTTCTAACGAGATCTCGATCTTGACTCCGGCGCAACACCTACTTTATATCTTACTGCTATCGTAGTTAATCCTGCACACTTTTCTCAATATATAGATTAGATTGAACAATTTACAATTGATTTTATCATCAAAATCTAAGATTCAATAATCTCTCCCATTTTGATGATGACAATCAATTGATGACGGAGTTAACTTTAACTCCCTCTATCTATATGCCATACTTGAGAAAATACATTCTTGAATTCAAGGCCTTTGAATTCAAGTATCAAACTGATAAGTTAAGTTTATTTACACTTATCAACATGCATATCATGATACTTATCATGATTTATCAATTTAAAATACGATGCTTCATATTTGTGAAAATGATGTTAAGGTGTGACATCCATTTTCAAGTCCAATGATAATAAATCATTATTTACGAATTTTGAATATGAAATTTAGCAAGAAAGCAAGTCATCATTTTATGACAAGATGGCAAGATATTAAGTTGTAAAATAGCAAGTTAAGCTCATGATATCTTATAATGAAAGATATTTATCAATTTGATACGAAATCAAGCATGATACTAAGAATTAAAACATTTGTAAGTAATCATGCCACATTTCAATATGTTTCAAATGATAAGCACATAAGTATTTACGATAAGATACATTGCATACATTGTCATCAATTTATCACATTTTGGTATCATTTCTCCCCCTTTGTCATCAACAAAAAGGAGAACAATTCAACAATGCAAGTGTGGTAA
>LVTN01002623.1:19159-32330 GCA_001649415.1 Musa itinerans
AAAAAAATGTTCAAACTTACCTAGTTTAATACCTAACCAGCTAGCCTGGTAGTGTGTAGTGGGTCCTTTTCCCATAGGCCGAGGGTTCAAACCCTTGCCATAGTAACTTCTATCAGTTCTATAACATTACCTTTAACATGGAGAGCTTATTTTGAACCTGCTTCAAAAATCCATTTGATAATGTTTCATTGTCTATTATCAGTTCTTCTACTTGTTTACCTTTTGGTAGATCTCATGCGCTCCTAATCTAGTTTTGGTTCTTGTAAGCAAGGCAATTTCTGATGTACTCTAAAAGAACTCTGATAACATTCATTGGTCCAATTCCAAGTTGCTTATCTGTATGCATAAAAGAAACTCGAATTTAGATTCTTTTCATCGATTTATATTTCATTGGGATCATAATTATCGTTGGAGCATCCATCATCATTCAATTTTAAACTTTGGTATCAGGCGTATCGAGCGGTTTTATATATTTCTTCCTCTTACTGTAGCACTGTCGCACTGCTACAGTGTGGCACTGTAGCACGTTCCGTCCGGTAGCAGGCGGTCCACGTATTGGTTTGCCGTCAGATTGGTACGTATCGCCCGTACCGGGTGGTATAATTTGAAATTGCATACCATGATATATATAAACGATTTTTTGCGACGTTTTCGAGGCGACGTCGCTTGCTTGGTATATATATATATATATATATATATCGAACGGTATACCGCTCGGTATACAGTATCGTACCGTACCGAGAGAATGTTAAAACTCTAGTACGGTACGATATTTCAATCCTTGCAATCTATATTAGTTACCTAAAACATGGAACATTGCTAGGCTTAAACTCTTCAAAATGTTTGTGAATAATTGCTACAATGAGCAAGAAAAACCATAACGCCTGAAATTAGTGGCCCTAAAGTAATAAATATAATTGCTAGAATCTGCTATCTATTTCCCTCAGTTGATGTTCATGATATGTGTGCATGTGTGCACACATGAGAAGAAACAACTTTTCCTAAATGATACTCTATTGCACACTTATGTTTTAACGGGAAAGAAAAAACATGTCTCAGAACCGGAAAAGAAAAAAAATAAAAGAAGTCTTGGTCTTCTGCTCCCCATTTCTTCCAAATAGTTGAATTGAAAAGATGGGCTTATTTTTTGTGTTATTGTTATTAATTATCATTTCTTCTTATTTATATCATTGTTACTGTTCCGTCAATCATTGTTTTCAGTTTTACTTAGCATATGGCCTTTGTTATAAGTAGTCTATAAGTATTAAGATTGTATCTTTATCTGCTTCCTAGAATCTGATTTATGTTTATAAGGGTTTGCTTCTAAGAGTCTGTCTTGATGGTAATGGTTATTGTGCCTCATAGTACATTTTGAGTCAATGTATTTCTTTATGTACGAAAACTTAACTAGATGATGATATCTAATCTTTTGCAGGAAGATTTTGAAGAATATGCTGCAAAAGCTAAAACTTTACCTAAAAATACTACTGACGAGAGCAAATTGATCCTGTATGGGCTTTACTAGCAAGCAACTGTTGGACCAGTGAATACTAGTATGTGCTCCTTAATATCATCTTATTCGTGATTTTCATTCTTTGCCAAACAAAATTATGACACTTTTTTCTTTTGTCTCTTTGCAGGCTGACCTGGTATATTCAATATGAGGGACAGAGGCAACTGGGATGCTTGGAAGGCTGTTGAAGGTTTACAAAATCCACTTGACAAATCTTATATATATATATATATATATATATATATATGTATATATATATAACTTATTGGACAAAATTCATTTCTTATTTAATATTAGTAAAATTGATAGGGAAGGAAGTCAAAGGAGGAGGCTATGAGTGACTACATCACCAAGGTTAAACAGCTACTCGAGGCAGCTGCTGCCTCGAGTAGTACCATGTAAGCTATTAGCTTCTATCTTTAACTTGCATCATCCAGTGGATGTGTTAGTTATGGATTTCATCTCCTTTGTGTCCTAACAATTGACACTATCTGAAATCTAATGCAGTATCTTATCATTTCATTAGTGTTTCATTCGAGTTAAGATGCATGTGGATGTCAAGTTTTTAGGTCAGGAAAGTTAAGCGTGGGCATGTTAAATGAGCATTACCTGCAGCCCATATATTTAGTGAAGCTTCATTGATTCCCAGTAAGACTGTAAATTGTTTATTAGGTTTTGTTCATTTTTCTCTTCAGTACTACATGCTAGAGATCTTTTATCTTTGTTCAGTTTCTTCCCCTTAAAACCTAGGCGATCTGCAATAAAATTTTATAGGAAATTTAATAGTAATGAGTGTATATAACCTTGAAACTTAGCTGATCTTTGAAAAGGAGGCTTTTTATAGTTGTCTTCCTATAGTCTGATTTTCTAGTCTAACAGTCCTGGTAGAAAAATCCTGTATATTTTATCCGATCTTTTGCTATGACTTTTGGGCTTCTTTCGACATCCAAATTTGTATGGAATGTGTTTTGTGAAAGGCATGCAAACATTGCTGGAATCTTTCATCTTTCAGTATGCCATCTGACATTTATTTGCTTATGGTCTCTTAAAAATCTGTGTCAAGCATAGTATTGGTTTCGATCACATTGGCCTCAGAACTTTGATACTTATAACAGGAAAACCTTGACGTAGGAAGTTAAAGTCTATAGTTTTTTTAATAATTATGGACATATTTTAAAATTTAAATTTTTAAAAATTCCTGAATAAAGCTTGGCATCGTTAGTTCTACAACTAATTATGTCTGTGGAGTGATGCACTTGTCAGGGACAAGAATATGTTGTATGTTGTGAAATTTGTCTTTGTTTTGGATTTTGCTGCAAGAAGCATTAGGAAATCCATCCACTGTCTAACATAGCACTATGTCCAATGCGTCGGAGTTAGATGAAAACCTGTCATGTGAACGGGCAGTTACTATGCATAGCTGCACATAAGAGGAAAAGTCTGGGTTCTGCAATCATGGTATGATAAAGTCGTGAGACTTCACAATGGCATATGGATTAATCAGTATTCACTTATTTTTTTTTGGCATATACTGGGGGTGTGGCATGGCATTATTGCTTTAATAGAGCTTGGTTTCCTTGCAGTGCTCATATAGATACTTGCCTATTGACAACTTCAACTAGAAATGCTTGTCTGGTAGGCTGTACCTAAAACTTTGAATTTTTTATTGCACTAACCTTGTTTGTGCTGAAATTTAGATGGACGAATTTATTTACTTTCTAAACAGTAATTAAAACACAGATATACCTGGAGAAATATATATTCAAGTGCTTAATGATCCATTTTAACTGACCTTTTGCTTTTAAAAATCTCAGGGTGTCCTCGATATCAAAGTAAAGATCATGTTGGATTTGGATCCTAAAGGAAAACAGGGCCCCATGACTCCTTTGCCAGATCATGTTACAATTCATGCCCCGAAGGAGGAAGAGGAGTTAATCCAACCTCCTGTTCTGCCACTAGAGATTTAAATCGAGGAGTGGCCAGAAGGATTTGAATGCTACTACCTTTGCAAAAGGAATTAGGATTACATTTCTTCTTGATAAGCTTGCGACAGGTAACAACCCAAAGTTCTTCTGATTTATGTGCTTGTACTAGTCCTAGATTAACACGAAGGAAGATTGGGAGTCTTTAGGCCCATATCTTACTTTGTTCCAATCTTCTCGGGAGTGTTATTTGTTCCATCTTTACTCTTCACTTATCCCCTGATCCCACTATCTGTTTCATCACTTTTCTTCCTTCCTAGTTTTTGGGCTTCGGTTCTCTCCTTTGCCCTAGATTCCCACCAATCAACTTCCCTTCACTTTGTTTCCTCCCTTCACTCTTAGTGACTTGGTCAAGGATAGTGCCAGATATCAATGACTGCCAAGTGAGAGCACTTGGCTTATATTATAGACGGCAATGCAGGCATACAAATTCTGGAAACTAAAGGTTCTTCCTGATCTAAGGAGGGAGAGCATATAGTGGACACCAATCTCTCTATGACATATCTTGTGTCATGTTATTTTCTTGAACCAGTTAGTTCAAGACTCAGCATGAATACAAACTACTTAGCAGCTTGGTTGTTTCAGAGTTGGACCACATACAGCTAGGTTAGGGAAATAGTTATGAATGACATATTTTTTTGAGTTGAGAACATTTGAACTGACTGGTCCACGTCAAAAAGGTTTAGTCAAAGGTGTTAATCTTGTCACATTCTTTGACTTCTTAGTTCATGGGAAACTTTGACTTGACAAGTAGATGAAAAGGTTTAGTGAAGATTCTTAGGTAGAAGCTTATAACTCATAGTGTTAGTTATACATGGGAAGTGATAATTGAAGATTTTTGGTAATTAGGCTGTTCACGTAGTAGTTGGAGCCAATCTAGAAAGTGGCAGAAGTAATGAAGGTCAAGCAACTATGTTTGAGGGAAGATGACACATCTAGGCTGTCTTCATGATTCTGTGAGCCATCAGCCGTTGCCTAATCTTGAATTGGATTCAAAGGAATTCCATGTGAACTCACTGTCGAATACTAACCAATTAAAATAATTTTTGACATGGTACAGTGTTTTTAGAATCATGAATATTCATGTGACAGAATGGAAATGACATACTTCTTCTAAGTCTAAAACACTTTCGAATAAGAAGGGCATTCAAGAGTCAATGATGTCATAGACTCAACAAGATATACATCTTGGAATTATCATGGATGTTAATTTGTTGATAATTGTCAGCTTTAGCATAGCTTGGAAAAGAATATTAGCCAAATAATTCCTACTGAAAGTATTAACTGGATGTACATCATTTGTATAGTGACCAGCTAACAAGAAATCTTGGAACTATCTCATGCAACATGAGTATATTTTCTGGGCATGCAATACCCAATGGAAGTGTTATTGGCTATGGTAACCCTTATGCTGCTTTAAAAATATATGATGCTAGATTTTCATTAAAAATACAATTTATTACCTTCTTTTTTTATATGTCATAATAAATAAACATTTTCTAAATCTTAAAGATATTTGCATTTACTATGCTTGTTGTGATTGATTCTTTCCAAGATCATAATTAGATTATATGTTCTTGGTATATAGGTTGGTGTTATTGGGGATCTGGTTCATTCATCCCCTAACATAAAGAAAGAAGTTCTTCATGCGGGAGCTTTACAGCCAGTGATTGGTTTATTAAGGTATCACTAGAATTGTATATTACCTTTTTGTTCATCTGGTTTAATCCTTAAATAATGTCCAGGTTGTTTCATTATATGTTAGGTAATAAAGAAAATTTTGATTCCTTGAACTGTTTATAAAATGTAGCAGATAGTTTTACAAAGCTGCACCCCATTCTTTTCAAGTTGGTGATTTGAAATCTATAAAAAAGTTCTTTGGCTAACAATATTGTCTTTAGCGCTAGCTTCAAATCATGAGAATCTAAACTTTGTTTTTTGGTTGAAGAAGAAAATGCTAAAGTTGCCTCAGAATCAAGGTTGTCAAACTCTTAATTTGGGTTGTAGGATCATGCAATCTTACAACCTAGATCATGCCTGACGATTCAGATCAGATCAACGTAAATGGGTGGAATCGACTCGACTTGTGAGTCGACTATGTAAGATCGGTTGCATCGGACGAGTCAAGTCGAGTTTGTCTAGTCAACCCAGGATATAAGAACACTCAGCTTCAAAGGCGAATTGATATGCGGTGCCAACAAAGGAGCGAGGAGACGAGCGTGAGCCCCGATCCCTCACGACGAGAGAGTGTTGCGAATCTTCTGGTTGGCCATTCATTGTCATGGATCAGTGCTTCTTTCCTGCAGCCCATAAGAGCATTGAGGAGATGAGCCTTAGCCATTGCTGCCACTCACAATGAACTGCTGTCAACGTCGTCGACTGTTGCTAATCACCATATGCATGGATTCTCTTTTCCTTCGCTACCTTCTCTTTCAGTCTCTGCTTCTTTCTTCTCCTCTCATCTTCCCCCTTTTCTTCTCCTCTCCCCCCTCTTCTCTTTCATCTCCATTCTTTCTCTTCGCATCTTCTCCCCCCTCTTCTCTTTCCATCTCCTTTCCTTCTCTTCGCATCTTCTCTCATCTCTTCTCCTCTCCTCCCTTCTACCTCTCTTCTTGTCTCCCCTCCTATCTTCTCCCATCTACCATCCTTTTTCCTCTCTTCTCATCTGGTACATTCTCTTCCCACCCATCTCCTATCTAATGATATCTGTTATAGTTTGATCATAATGACACTGATTCCGTGAGGTATTATCTTTAATATAATTGAAAAGTGCAATTCATAATTCTTCGATTGAAGTTCTACAAAGCAATAATAATGTTCATTTAACATAGAGGTTGCAAAATTATATCTTATATGCCAAACACAATATTCCTTTACATAATAAGAAAGTCATACTTATAAGAAATTAAGAATTTAGAAATTGTTAGGATATGCAACATGGGCAATTTACATACCCATTTATTAGTGTAAGTTATGGTGATATATGTAACCAAACGTTTATATGTAACCATACTTATGTAACCAATCTTTGCTAAACAATGTTAAGATGTTCCTGTTTGGAATATACTCATTTATAACTTTCTTTAAATATATGTATGTATCTTAAAATTATTTATTTTTATTTTTTATAATTTGTAGGATCTTATGATCCTATCCTATGATGCAAGTTTGCAACCCCTTTTTTATCCTAGGTAGGGAAGTGAGTTTGATAACCTTGCTTTGAACCATAAAGCAATTTTATCAAATCCCTTACCAAGGAATGGTTGAGACTTCACTAATTTGGTTCATACAATAGAAAAGACAATTTTCTTTTCACATGACCAAGCGATGAGTTTGAAGGCAAAACATTACAAATTTTAGTCACACTAAGCTCTTCTATGAAGAATTTAAATACATGGTTCAAAATGATCTTATTTAGTCTCATATTGAAACATGTAAATTCGCAGATAAAAGAAAAGAAAAAAATGAACTTGGAAACATGAATGACCATGTTGCAACCTTGTCACACTAAGCTCTTCTATATGACTCTCATCTGCATGCAAATGTGGTTGAACTGTGAATAATTTGCATTTCTCCAAGTAGATTATTATTTATAATAAACATCAACTTCTCTTACATTCATAAAAGGACATGTGGGCTGCCGTTTGGAATACACTAATAAGGTCTTATGAGGGCATGGTCCCTAAAGATGCTATTCACAATTTATAATTTACCTCCATGAAAGATGAAAACCTGCAATATGGATTTGCAATTTTAACTAATATTTGGGTTAAACTGAAATGAAAACATGGACAAAAAATAATAAACAAAATCATATGACTAGAATTTCCTAATTACGAAAAATGGCAAGTTACCAGTGTTGCATGTGCAATATGTGTGGACTAATTTCAGTTATAATGTCTCTAGCTCTTGTAGTAATTGCAAACTAGAACAACAATTAAGAAAGAGCTTTGGATGTACATTTCTAATATGTGTTCATCAAGTTGTCAAAATAAAACCAACCGATATGTAAAACTATTCAATTAGTCAAATCCTTGCGAACTCACATGAGCATTGCATAATCATAATCTTTATTGAAAATATTTCAACTCCAATCGAATATCTATTGAAACTCGAAAAAGGGAAAAAAATTAGGAACAATCAGTGTTTTTGATAGGTGCTTGGGTGGTCGGGCGAGGCGAGCTCAAGTGCCTTGCACAACTTCTGGGCAATGTGATTCATTGAAGCATCGCTTGGGTGCTCGCCTGAGCCCAAGCGTCGGGTGCCTCGGGTGAGCGCCCGAGTGAAGAGCCCTAACACTATATGGTTCCCCCCCCCCTCGTACAACTTGACCCTGCTTGGAAACCCTACATTCGCTGTCGCTGCCTTTATTTGCAGCTTCGTTCTTCATTGTTGCCTTCGTGCTATCTCCCTCCATCATTGACGTTATTGCTACATATAAAATATATTTTGTATATGTTAATATTTTGGAGTTTTTCCCTTTGCTCGAGTGGGCGTTTAGGCGAGCGCCTAGCACCTTAAGTGATTTGGGACCTTGGTTCATTTTGGCGCCTAGTGCTTTTAAAAACATTGAGAACAATAACAATTAACAACTATGGAAACATACAAAACTTAAAGCATAAATGGTTCTTTCCTCCTAATGACAAAAGTTATTGAAACTCATCGGATTGAACTATCAACTTGCTTACAAAGGTGTAAAAGCCAAACTTTGGCTTCAAAGTTTACAAGTGGCATGATATGTTGTAAGAAGTTTTTGAAGATGGTGAAACAGAGATCTGGTGGCTTGTGTTCTAGCATGGTTAATTGCAGTTCATGTTGCACAGAGAGTCAAAGGGAGGCAGCTTTACTATTAGGGCAATTTGCTTCGGCCGATTCAGATTGCAAGGCACTTTGTCACCTGACTTTTTTCTCTTTGGCCTATCAAAGTATAATATCAATTTGCACCAGGCTATACTCTTGTTTCTTACGTTTGTCTGCAACCTTGATTTCTTGCAGGTGCATATTGTTCAGAGAGGTGCTGTCCGCCCTCTGATCGAGATGCTTCAGTCCCCAGATATTCAACTTAAGGCGATGTCTGTCTTTGCTCTTGGAAGGCTGGCCCAGGTTATAAATATATTTTACCCTTTAATGTTTAGCCTTTTCTTTTGTAGTGTGATAAATCTGACATTTTATTTGTAAATTAACATTTTTGCTATTTCTTGATCTATAAATACTTGATTTATTCAGCATTGCTGTTCTTGATCAATTTTCTCACTATATGTTTTTGTTACTAGGGACATTATTATAACCTGTCGTCAGTGATAATTTATTCAGCTAATTTTTTTCTCTTCATAATTTATTCAGCTAGTTCTTTTATATTCCTTCTCATGTAGGGCATTATAGTTCTATGTTTAATCTTCTATTTGAAAATTGAAGATCTGCATAAAGGACCATTAAAAATGGATAAGTTCGATACACATTCTATATTAGTTACCTAAAACATGGAACATTTTGGGTCATGGTTCTGGTACAAGGATGACATTCGCTTCTTATCTTGGTCAGTGATATATGAGCAATAGGGTTGGTTGGTTTTCTATTTCGTTCATGCTACTCATTAAATTGCTTACTCAGGCTGATAATAACATTAGTTAAAGACTAAAGTAGTGTTGAATTGTTAAGTAGTTAGCTGTGTATTTAACTGGATCAGAAAATGATGGTGGTACATAACTTGAAAGTTCTGGCGTGGTTGGTTTTCTATTTCGTTCATGCTACTCATTAAATTGCTTACTCAGGCTGATAATACCATTAGTTAAAGTAGTGTTGAATTGTTAAGTTGTTAGCCATGTGTTTACCTGGATCAGAAAATGATGGTGGTACATAACTTGAAAGTTCTGAACTTAATCATACCAATCGCCGTGTTGAATTGTTATGTAGTTAGCCGTGTGTTTAACTGGATCAGAAAATGATGGTGGTACATAACTTGAAAGTTCTGAACTTAATCATACCAATCGCCGTGTTGAATTGTTATGTAGTTAGCCGTGTGTTTAACTGGATCAGAAAATGATGGTGGTACATAACTTGAAAGTTCTGAACTTAATCATACCAATCGCCGTGTTGAATTGTTATGTAGTTAGCCGTGTGTTTAACTGGATCAGAAAATGATGGTGGTACATAACTTGAAAGTTCTGAACTTAATCATGCGAATCCCCATTATATTACCCAAAAGCCAATCCCAATCCTGAAGCTGATCTTGCAAGGTCTTAGCTGACAAAGCATGTGGTTATTTTGCTGAATCACACCTGTGGGAAAAGTGTTAAAAGATTTTCATACTAAAAAAATGTTCAAACTTACCTAGTTTAATACCTAACCAGCTAGCCTGGTAGTGTGTAGTGGGTCCTTTTCCCATAGGCCGAGGGTTCAAACCCTTGCCATAGTAACTTCTATCAGTTCTATCCATGTTATCATTTTGTTCTCTGTGACAGTCTAGGGTCTGATGCGCTTGGGTGATGTTTGAAAAAAAAAGCTTACCTAGTTTATATTATCTATTTTGAGAATTTATTTGTTGGTACACACTCACAGTTTTTTTGTTATTGTTGTATTTGCTGGTACACTTCCCAATACTGTGCTAGTTGTGCATGCTGTATGTACACTAGCATATATGCTTTGCACAACAGCTGCTTCTAGTAGTTACTACTCTATTTTATTAATTTAAAATTTCAGTTTGGTGATTGTTGGAACACTATTCTTAACAAGCAAAGCAGTTCTCATTTTAGTTCTTTCCCTTCTGTGTTTTTTATTCCAATGATATGTATACATGTCCTGGGCTTTTGCTTTTTTGGACTGGGCTCTCATAGCTCACTTCCTTGCTTCAATTGTAGCATACTTGTGCCTTGATATCTAAAATTTCATCTGTCTTTTACAAGGCTATTCCGACACCAGATGAGTAAACAACACTATATGCTGTTTTCTCATGTTCCCCATAGCTTGACTATCATGTATGCTTGGACCCTTTCATTATATACTTCCAAAGAAGGGAAAAATTCAGTTTTAGAAGTGATAATAAAATATAATTTTTTTCTAGATACTTTTTGATATTATACCACTTTTTTGTAATACGCCTCATGCTTCTTAGAAATGCTTTTGAAAAAAATGTTCTTGCTAATATCAATATCCATCAGCCACAATACAGCACATTAGTTTCTTTCTCCTTATATATGGTTGGATTTGCTTCATTTTCTTGGTGAACAATGACTCGTTTTTGCTCTATCTCAAAGTCCTTTTAATTTCCCTCTAGGACTCACACAACCAAGCTGGTATTGTCTACAATGGCGGTTTGGTGCCTCTTCTTAAACTTCTTGACTCAAAAAATGGATGTTTGCAACATAATGCTGCATTTGCTCTTTATGGTATTGCAGAGAATGAGGTGAAACTACATCAAAATATTCCTTTGTTGTGATTTCTTATTTTTTTCTTTGCATAATGCTGTAATGTGATATTGAGAACTATTGGTTGGACACAGGCTTCTTATTCTTGTCTTTGTTGTTAGGATAATGTCTTCTGATTTTATCAAGGTAGGAGGTGTTCAGAAGCTACAAGTTAGTGAATTCATTATCCAGGTATGTTGAGCACTTTGATGTTGCCAGATCCATGCTTCCTAATGTGTATATTGATCTTGTTTTGATTTTTTTTATATTTTGAACCAAGTTTATTGAAAAATATTACTTCAATTACAGGTAACTAAGGACTGTGTAGCAAAGACAATGAAGAGATTAGAGGAGAAGATTAATGGGTGAGTAAATATCTGTTTGCTGTATTTCTTGGCTTATTGCAGTATATATTCAGAACGATAAGGATCTACTTTTAATTGGTGGATCTGTTTAATGGATGTAGACATGGTGTTCTTTGCCTTTTGCCCTGCAGGGACTAAATCATTTATTATATCTGATGCGAGTTGGAGAGAAGGCTGTCCAAAGACGTATAGCTTTGGCTCTTGCTCATTTATGTTCACTCGAGGATCAAAGAACTATTTTCATTAATGATAATGGTACTGTATCTGTCCAGGAACCATGACATCCTTGTGCTTTTCCTCCTTTTTATAACTATGGAAATTAAGCAACATATTCTCAATGTAGGACTTGATCTTCTTCTCCAACTACTGGGATCGGCTAATCTAAAACAACAACACGATGCATCAGTTGCTCTTTACAAGTTGGCTAAAACGTCTCTGACTCTCTGTTCTGTTGATGCAGCTTCTCCATCCCCCTCACCTCAGGTTTGCTAAAATAGGCATTCGTTAATTTTGTTTCTAAGCAGTTTTAGCAGCAAAACTTGTCCCATATTTAACGAAATACAAAAACATATAGAAAAGGGTCAGATTTTCAATTCTTGTAGCTAGTTACTTGGAATTTGAAAGTGCTTATGTAATTGCTTTGGCTAGTCTTCTAACTCAAAAGTTTTTTTAAATTGTCTGTTTTAACTCTTGAGACTAATCAAACATAAATATTACTTGATCAGTATAAACCTTTTATCTAATCAGAGAATGAAAATTGTTTGCTTATCTACAATATCACTTATCCTGCAACAAGCATATACTAGAAAGGAGATGCGAATTTGGGATCTAATTGTTACAAATCATTGGAGAAATTGAGGCAAAAGTATATGCCTTACGACAAGGAATGAAATACTGGTTATTCTTATTAGTGAAGAGGAGGCATTAATTTTACAGTTTTGACCTCTTAAGTGGATTGCTTGTGTTTGAATTCAGCAATCCTATAGTAGTTGAAACAAACATGGGCACATTAGTATATTACTGCTCAAGATGGAAAAAAAAAAGAATCACATGTCATAATTGATATCTGAATAATTAATATCCTGAATGTTTGATGTTGGGACTTCATATGCATCCATTGTGTACAAATATGATTTGCTAAGTAACAAAACTTGTACATGCTATCATAAAGAAATACATGACAAATGCGAAGGCCCGACGAGTCTGTCTACTATGCTAGAACAGAGCTATATACCTGTAATAGTCCTAATCAAGTTGTTCATGTAGGTGTACCTGTGTGAGCAGTATGTGAATAGCTCCACGCTATCAGATGTTACCTTTCTAGTTGAAGGTTGTGGACTATTCTTTCCATAAGTAGTTTTTTCCTTTAAACAATTGCATAGCACATTTAAAAATGTAGTAACTTATGTATGCTACATTTCTCATTTAAAAGGAAGCTATTAGTTATGTGCTAAATATCTAAATGTTCATTATCTATTCTTTTCCAGGCAAGTGCTTTTATGCACACAGAATTGCTCTGCTGGCTTCTTCGAATGCATTTCGTGCAATGTTTGATGGTGGCTACCGGGTAAGGGAACTCATGTGTCAACCATGCTTGTTTTTCTTCAGAATTAAGCCCTAATCATGATCAGATATATGGAAATAATGTTGTCAAAAAACAGCTAGTTTCTGATATAAAGAAGCTGTAGCACGTATAGTAAATAAAGCTTTTATATGCGATACAAAGAGGCATATCTGTCTGTTTTGATGTGCTTTGGTTACTGAATACAACAAAACGGTGAACATGTTTTACAAGTAGATAAATTAAATTACTAAGATGCCACCTGAAAAGTATGCGATACAAAGAGGCATTTAAATCGTGGAATGACCAGAAGAACTTGAATGTTACAACCTTTGCAAAAGGAATTA
>LVTN01002624.1:7356-25267 GCA_001649415.1 Musa itinerans
ATCGATAAGATAGAGGATCGCATTTCATTTCTATAAATTTCTATTCATGTATTTTGCTTCTTATAAGCATGCCTTTGCTTTAAAAAGAAATGTCAATATTCAAGATAGAAAGGCAAATTTCATCATAAAGATTATTAAGTCGAATCGTATTAAGCATGTGGCATTATCCGAAGGATCAGACGAAGCGCCGGAAGAACCAACAACACGCCGGACAATAAAGGATTCACTTGTAATCGATTATATCTAGATCGAGTTAGTTTAGAGTCTAATTGAGTTAGTTTAGAATGTAATTAGACCAACTCAATTAGGGGCCAATTGGGCCCAAGTTTGGGCTGTGTTGGGCCAAGTGCAAGGCCTAAACAGTGACCCAATAGGTGGCACTATCGTGGCACAGTTTCTAAGACTATGTCAGGCGGTGGTACCACCCAATGGCAATGTTAGGCAATGGTACCGCTAGTCTGGGTGATGGTACCACCTAGACAGTCTTCCAAGTGGTGGTACCACCAGATTGGGCGGTGGTACCACCTAGTGTTAGTGTTGCAGGCGGTGGTACTGCCAGGATCTAAGAAACTCGGGATGAGACTCTTTTAAGCTCCAAGTTTGAATATACTTGAGGCCTATAAATACCCCTCTCATCTTTGGTAAACATACACACGATTGAGAGCAAAAAGAAAAGAAAACACTATTGTAATCTTGTGTGATCTCCTCTAAAAGCTCTAAGTGTTAGTATAGTTTAAAAGAGGAATAAGTAGGGGGTGTAAAGGTTATTTCCTAAACCTATGAAAAGGAGAAGTGGGGTGTAAATGGGTAGTTGATCTTCGCCCATTGAAAGAAGATCATTAGTGGATACCGGTGACCTCGACGGAAGAGGATTCGATAGAGTGGATATAGGTCACGACGACCAAACCACTATAAAATGGTTTGCATTTCTGTTTTGTTGTTTACTTTAATTGCAAACTGCTTTACTTCCTCATTAATTTTGTTACGCACCCTTTCGAATGTATTTTAAGTTAACATCTTTCTGAAATCGGTTTTATCGTACGAAAATTTTTTAAACCAATGTGATTTTATCCGCTGCACTAATTTAGCACCCCCCCTCTTTGTGCCGACTTGTTCCTAACAAATAGGCCATCCAACTGGCCCAATTTAGCTCTATTGAAGGTCCAATTGGTCCCTAATTAAGTTAGTAGGATTTCTTCCAAAGCTAACTCAATTCAAAGTCCTAACTACGATAGTTAAGGCTAAAATAATTATTCTACTTGCAATCTGACCGAACTCTTAGTGAACTTCTGGCAAACTCCCAGCAATCTTTCGAAGAGCTTTCAGAGAACTCCCAGCAAATCTTCAACGAGCTTTCGGCGAACTCCCGGTGAACCTCCGACTAGTTTTCACTACATCATCTGATTTTTCGATGTATCCCCCGATTCTTCCGACCCGATGCCCGATCATTGACTCCGACCCAACTCCAATTCTTCTTTAATCATTTTGCCTTTCTCATAATCGTAGTTAGTCCTACATCACTTATCTCTATTAGGATCAAGAGCGGCACTATGAGGGGGGGGTTGAATTAGTACAGCGGAAAAATTACGTCGATTCTGAAATGTTGAATCTTGGATTTTGATGATAAAACCAATTGATAAGTGTTTATGATTTAATCTATGTTTTGAGTGACGTAGGATGCTTCGATCAGGATGAGATAATTAAAGCAGGAAGAATCATGTTGGGCCGGTGAAAAACATGTTAGAAGATTGGACGTCAAGCCGGAGGATCGGTCGACGTATCGATAAAAGGCTTCGGGCCATGGATTCGGGCATCGGGCCAAGAAGAGTGGATATTGCACCAAGAATATTGGAGTTGCGGAGTCAACTGACCGATTGGGCAATAGGCCGCAAGAGAGGACGATACGCCGAAGAATCGGACGAAGTGTCAAGGGACAACATGATTCATGCTTAGTATTAATTGTCCAGATTGAAGTGTGTTTTTACATGTGTAGGATTAACTATGATAGTAAGGCATAAAGCAAAATGTGTTAGGATCAGGGTCAGAACTAAGAGGGGGGGTGAATTAGTATAGTGGTAAAAATTACGTCTTCAAAATGTTTTATTTTGATTAAAATTTATTCCGACGAAAACCTTTTAGTGAAGATCTTAACTTGAAACCTGTTTGTAAATGTATTGAAAGTAGTAAGCAATTAAAGAGGTTTGCAGTAAGGATAAATTGCACAAATAAAAATGCAAACTAGATTTTAGAGTGGTTTGGTCGTCATGACCTACATCCACTTCGCCGATTCCTCTTCCGTCGAGATAGGGACTTGTTTAGCTTAGTAAATGTCTTAGATTTCATAGTTAGCATGTAATTGGGATTGGAATTGGGCCAACCCAATTATGGGCTAGTTGGGCCAACCCAATTTTGACTGTGTTGGGCCCAATGAAAGGCCCAAACAATGTCCTAAGAAGTGGCACCATCATGGCACAGTCTCCGAGACTGTGTCAAGCGATGGTACTGCTAGTCTGGGCGGTGGTACCACCCCTAGTAGGGTGTTAGTGGTACCACCAGATTGGGTGATGGTACTGCCCAATGGTAGGGTGCCAAGAGGTGGTACTGCCCCTATCAGGCGATGGTACCGCCCAGTGCAGTGTTAGTGTCACACTAACACTAGCGGTGGTACCGCCCAGCACAAGCGGTGGTACTGCTCATACTTAGGAAACCCGTGTTGGGATATTTTTAGGCTCCAAGTTTGAATCAGCTTAAGGCCTATAAATTCTCCTCTCATCCCTGGTAAACAAAAGCAAGCACAAAGAGTTTAAAAGTAAAGAAACGCTAATGCAATCTCTTGTGAGAATCATCCTTTAGTCTAAGTTTAGAATTCTGTTTAGAGATGAGTGAGTGCTTGTAAAGGTTGTCTCCTAAACTTGTGAAAAGGAGAAGAGGGGTGTAAGAAGGAGGTTGATCTTCACCTATTAAAGGAAGATCGATAGTGGATGCCAGTGGCCTCGACGGAAGAGGAATCGACGAAGTGGATGTAGGTCATGACGACCGAACCACTATAAAAATCTGGTTTGCATTTTATTTGTGTAATTTACTTTAACTACAAACCTCCTTACTTGTTTTTTATCTACTACGCTCTTCCGTATGCTTTCAAGCTATCTTTCCAAAATCGATTTTATTGAATGAAAGATTTTACCAAGTTGATGTTTTTACCACTGCACTAATTCACCCCCCCTCTTAGTGCCGACTCATTCCTAACAAAAGTAAGTGATACTAAAAGGAAAGCATGACAGTAAGGTCATAACTATTACTAGCTATAGAATAGAGAAGGTTTTTCGAAAGGCACACCATAGATTTTTGGTATAATTACGAAGCATTTAAGAAGAAGCTGTAGTACAAGAATTTATGGATGTATTTACAAAACCACTAGGATTCACACCTCTTCAATCACATGATCATCAGATTCGAATGAGAGTTTTCTTGCTTTTGTTAGACTTGTATTTATGGAATATAGTTGAATTTGGTTTTCAAAAGTCTTCTACTCCAATGAAAGAATGGAATGATTTGAAGAAGAAAATTTTTTTCTTAAATGCTAGAGCTATGAACGCTCTATTTTGCGCCTTAGATAAAAATGAATTTAATCGAGTTTCTACTTATGAAACGGCATACACGAAGGCACAAGTAGGGTTAAGGATTCAAAAGTTAATTTTAAATGCACAATTTTGAACTATTTCATATGAAACCAAGCGAAATTATTGGAGATATATACAATCGTTTTACGAATGTTGTCAATGGTTTAAAAGCACTTGGTAGAAGTTTATCAGATTTTGAACTTATAAACAAAATTTTATGTTCTCTTAATAAGAGTTGGGAAACAAAAGTAATGACAATATAAGAGGCTAAAAACCTAAATAACCTACCACTTGAAGAACTAATTGGGTCTTTAATGACCTACGAAATGACCAATGTAATACAAAATAAACTTGAGAACAACCTTTCAAAGAATAGGAAGGATTTCGGAGATAGAATAATTGAAGACCACTCGAGCATAAGCTTAAGTGATTGTGAATTTGAACTCATCATTATGAAATTTAAAAAGTTCATGAAACAATGATTAAAGAACAAAAACAAACTTAAAAAGAGTAGAACTACTTACTATGAATGCAAGAAGAAGTTGCCAAAAGACGAATTGAGCTCCTCCGAAGACGAGGAGAAAATCAACAAAGGTGAGGTGACAAACTATACCATAATGGCTTTTGACGATGAGGTAATTGAAACCCCCTTAATTTATTTCGAAATTACATGATGTTTTTCATGATGTATTTTTTTTAGTTTAGAAAATTTATTTTTCTTGAAAATTGCATGTTTAATAATGTAATGAAAATGCAAAAATTGGAATCATGTTTATCCTTCTAGTAATTTTGAAAATGATCATGAAAAATGCATGTTTTATGATAAATGAACAAAAATATTAGACTTAAATATAATGATAATCCTATGTATGTTTTAAGAAGCAATAAGGTATATCCTGATATTGATTTTCAATTTTGTTTAGAAATGCCTTATGCTCAATGAAACAATGATTGATGAATATGCTTTATGTTTAAAGATTTTTTTGGTTTGTATGCCTTATCATGATAAATATTTTGAAAATAAATATTTATATCATACTTGATGATTTTTATGTATGAGGACTTGAAGTAATGATTTGAAATCATATGTTTCGGAATTATGTGTTACACTTTTTTGATCTTGATGATTTTTTATCTTTCCATTTTAAACATTGATGCATGGTTTTGACATAAGAACAAATATTTGGGCATGCTAATATAAAGTCAATCACACAAATTGAAACTTAAAAGGTTTGATATCAAGCTTAATATGAAATTATGCATGTTAAACCTTGAAAACTTGAAACCATGTTTTGATGTCATGCCCAAAGTAGTGATGCATAATGATCATGCTTAGTAAATTTATATTTCAAAATTATGCATGATGATTTTTGTGATCTTTGCCATAATGAAAGTTCTTTTTTGGTTTTAAATGATTGATGTATGTTTTTATTTGGCATAAATGAAAAAGGTATGCTTCTATGAAATAAATCACATGAATTGAAAAACTAAAAAGAGAAGAGCATTTTTCTTGAAAATTTTTTTTTCTCTATCTTATCAATCTTTCACTAAGAGATTCATAAAGTTGTTTATGTCATTTTGAATCTCTTGAAAATGATTTTGATTTGATAATTTGAATTTGAATGAGTTTTATTCAAATCATGATATTGATTTCTTCGAATTACTTGAGATTTTTTCTTAATCAAGATCTCTTCTTTTTACCCCTACAATTTTTTTTGGTATTTTATTTAAGGGGAGATTTAATATATGAATCAAGTCTTTTGGTATTTACATGATCTTGTCTCTCATAATATGATTTATTTTTGTATAACTCCTTGTATTCATCACCCAATCAATTTTTTTTCTTGATGAGATGAAATGAATATGATGAAATGAAATTATGCATGAAATACTCATGATATTGTTTTGATGCTCCGAAATGATATAAAATTTGCTAGCTTATAAGTATCATTGTTAGAACCCTTGTAGATTCTAAACTTGGGGTTGATCCCTTTAGGGCATCGGCCTCCTTGGAACTCTATAGGGGTTCCTTCCTCTAAGTTGCTACTCAAAGGTTGCAAAAAAGATTCATCTATTGCTTATCAAAAGAGGATGAATACATGGCTATTTATAGGGTTTCTAAACCCTAACTCCTAATATGACTCATACTCAAGACTCCTAATAGGACTCCTACTCAAGACTCTTATTCCTTTACAACTCTTAATTCTTCTCTAAGAAATAACCTCCAAACCCTAGCTGGCCTCTTCACCTTTATAATAGAGGTCGGCTTATGTAGGTTTTACATGAATGCCTCTCTCAATTAGGACTCTCCTAGCAAGAGTCCTAACAGACCCGCCCTCTTCAAATCAGCCTTGTCCTCGAGGCTGACGATTCATGAATTCTAGGAATTTGATCTTCATCTCATCATAGTTTTCCCAAGTGGCATCTTCTGTTAGTAGGTTCGCTCACTGTATTAGCACTTTAGTAGTTGGTTGTCATCGTCGAGTCATGATCCGTCGATCAATAATGGCACTTGGCTGGGTCTAGAGTTCTCCTTGGGTAGGCATATTTGGTGGGTGGCTTTGGGCTTCTCCAAGCACCTGTTTACAACTTTCGTCTAGCCATCAGTCTATGAGTGATATGCCATACTCCTTTTCAATTTAGTACCCCTCATATGGAATAACTCTGTCCAAAATCTGCTCGTGAAGATGCAAATAGAATTTGTCAGAAGCACAATGCGTCCCTTATAGCGTAATTCTTTTAAGTCCCGATTGTAATGAGCCATGGAGCTTGGTGCTTCCTCCAATTTTTTTATGATCTTACTAGTCTCTGGATCTTTCTATCATTTCCTATTAATATCCTTGAGGAAGTTACTAGTCGAAAGTGAATTGGCCGAAAATTCAGCTTGCTTGGGCAGCCGTGAAAAAGCATCTACAACAATATTTTCTTTCCCCTTTTTATAAGTTATTTCATAATCATATCCAAGAAGCTTTGTGACCCATTTTTGCTGCTCGGGGGAGCATCTCTTTTGCTCTAAGAAATATTTTAGGCTTTTATGGTCAATCTTGATTTGAAAGCGTCGCCCGATCAAGTATGATCTCCATTTGGCCACCTCATGCATAATCACGAGCATCTCCTTGTCATAAATAGTCATTTGATATGGGAAGGAGATAATGCCTTACTAGTATAAGCGAGGGGGCAGCCATCTTGCATGAGAACATCTCCAATTCTGACTCTAGATGCATCGGCCTTAATGATGAAGGGTCGGCTAAAATCTAGTAGCGCTAGCACCGGCATCGTCGTCATGGCTGCCTTAAGTTTGTCGAAGGTAGCGGAGGCTTTGTCTGACCATTAGAAGATATCTTTTTTAGTAGAGAAGTGAGTAGTGCATTGATCTTTCCATAGTTTTTCATGAACTTGCAGTTGTAGCCTATTAAACCGAGAAAGCCACGTAGAAATTTTGTGTTCCTCGGGGTCGGCTAATTCTGCCTTGCTTCTATTTCGGAGGGGTCCACCATCATACCTTCCTCTAATATGATATGCCTAAGATATTTCACCTTTTGTTGAAGAAAGCAAAAATTCATAGTAGTCGTTGTGTGTTCGAAAGGCGGTTTTCAGTATGTCTTCTTCGCACACTCGTATTTGATGATACCCGTATCAAAGGTCCAACTTTGTGAAGATTTGTGTTCCTTTTCATCTAGCAATTCATTTACTACTAGAATAGGGTATTTACCCTTGATGGTTATGCCATTGAGAGCTCGGTAATCAACGCATATTAGCCATGTTCCGTCCTTCTTGCATACAAGTAGCACTAGTGAAGAGTAGGGGCTGTAACTTGGCCGAATAACTCCTGTTTCAAGCATCTCTTTTATAATCCTTTCTATTTCATCCTTCTAGAGATGTACATACCAATATGGCCAAGTATTTGCTGGAGGTTTGGTTTGAAGAATTATTATATAATGATCATGCCGATGGGTAAGAGGTTGGTTGCGCGGTTCATCAAATATATCTGAAAATTTAGTAAGCAAAGGAAGGAGGTTTAGATCTTCAAATTCTATTGGCTCTCCCTTAGTTTTCTGCTAACGTTGTACCAAAAAGCCGCTACATACTTTGTGTAAAACCATCTCCATTTGTTGTATGCAAATCGTCATTACATCGCCCCCACATTTCCCGTGCAGTATCACTTGTTTCTCCTTACTATCAAATTTCATAATTAGTTTCATAAAATTCTAGGAAACATCACCTAATGTCATCAACTATTCAATTTTGAGCATGGACTCATGATCATCAAGAGGGAGGAGGAAGAAATATACAATTATCTCTTGGTCCTACAGCAACAGTTTCACCCATGGGCACCTACGATCATATTTCAAAATCCATCCGTCGGTGACCTTAACGTCAAACCTGCTGCAATTCTCGATAGGTAAGGCCCTTTAGACAGCAACCTTACTATTTATAAAGTTATTAGTGCTGCCCGTGTCGAGGAGAACAGTGATCGGTTGTTGTTTGAGAAGGCCTCCAACTTTTATCGTTTGCGGGTTTGAGTAGCTGACTAGTGCATGTACCATAACTTCGGTCGGTTGTGGCTCTTCTTCTGCATCTTCTTCTTCATGTTCAAGGCTCTCTTCTGGATGTTCAATGACCTCTTCTTCTACTGGTTCAATTATAAGAAGTCTCCCTTTACTATAGCGATGCTCACGGCTCCATGGCTGGAATTCTGCAATGTATCTTTTGTCGTAGAGATGAAAACTTTGTGACGAAAAGTTTATACAGCAATTTTAGAACAATTTTTTTTTTTATTTACGAATAAGGATAACTAAATTTGAACAGCAGTAAGATAGGAAACCAGAACCTGTTGTAATTCACGAGAAGATCAAAGGATGATCCGCGGTGGTGGAGATGACGGTGGAATTTGGCGTCTATCTTTTAAGCATTGTGGGAATTGCTTTAGGTGGCTATGGAGGGCTAATGGATGGCTATGGAAGGGCAGCGAGACACCAAGAACGCTGCTCTAATACCAAGTGTTAGAACCATTGCAGATTCTAAACTTGGGGTTGATCTCTTTAGGGGATCGGCCTCCATGGAACTCTATAGGGGTTCCTCCCTTCAAGCTACTGCTCAAAGGGTGCAGAAAAGATTTATCTATTGCTTATCAAAAGAGGATAAATACATGGCTATTATAGGGTTTCTAAACCTTAACTCCTAATAGGACTCCTACTCAAAACTCCTAATAGGACTCCTACTCAAGTCTCCTATACCTTTACAACTCCTAATTCTTCTTTAAGAAATAACCTCCAAACCCTAACCGGCCTCTTCACCTTTTTAATAAGGGTTGGCTTAGGTAGATTTTACATGAATGCCCCTCTCAATTAGGACTCTCCTAGCTAGAGTTCTAACAACCATGTATAATATGATGATTGATTTATTTCTAGTATCATGCATAGAGTAAGGATGATATGTAAAGTTTCAAAATTGTGCATGTTGTAAATTGAAACTATAATGATGCACAAACATATTGAAATAAGGTTGTTACTTTACCTTTGTCATGATTTGGAAATTGTTGTAAAGGGAAAAGAATTACAAATTTGTATTCTTCCCTTCTATTTGACAATGACATAGGGGGAGCAAATTTTGCTAGAATTGCTAGCTTGTAATCTAAAGAGAAGTAAAGAGTTACTATCTCAAAAGAAGCAAAAGTGCTATCTTAAGAAGTAAAACTTGTAACTTGCACATTGCTAAAGGAAGCAAGAATGGCTAGCTTGCACACTTCAACAAGAAAGCTATCTTGCATTTGCTTTCGAAATATTGCTAGCTTACACTTTCTAAAAAATGAAAAAAATTTTGCTAGCTTGTATGTTGTAGAACATACTATCTTACTACCTTGTATATCCAAAATTGATAGCTTGCACTTCTCAAAAGAGAAGAAAGAACTTGCAAAACTCATAAAATCTACTAGCTTGCATGATGATTAAACTTGAAATTGATTATGCAATGATTTGAATTTGAATATCTCAAACACTTGATAATTAGACTTCTCCTTTTTGTTGATGACAAAGGGGGAGAAGTATGTTGATGTTATG
Organism: Musa itinerans; assembly: GCA_001649415.1. Lineage (NCBI taxonomy): Eukaryota > Viridiplantae > Streptophyta > Magnoliopsida > Zingiberales > Musaceae > Musa > Musa itinerans. The sequence goes on from LVTN01002624.1 coordinate 17,036, forward strand.
CATGATTTTATCATGACATGTTGCTTGGATTTTTTAATCCAAGAGTTCAACTCAAATATGCCATATTGATAGGGGGAGTTTGTTTAAACTCCGTCATCAATTGGTTATCATCATCAAAAAGGGGGAGATTGTTGAATCTCGGATTTTGATGATGAAATCAATTGATAAGTGTTTATGATTTTATCTGCATTTTGAGTGACATAGGATGCTTCGATTAGGATGAGACAATTAAAGCAGGAAGAATCATGTTGGGTGGGTGAAAAACATGTCAGAAGATTGGACGTCGAGCCGGAGGATCGGTCGACATATCGACAAAAGATTTCAGGCCATGGATTCAGGCATCAAGCCAAGAAGAGTGGATATTGCACCAAAGATATTGGAGTTGTAGAGTCAACTGGCCGATTGCGTAATAGGTCACAAGAGAGGACGATGCGTCGAAGAATCGGACGAAGCATCGAGGGACCAATGACGTGCCGGACAACATGATTCATGCTTAGTATTAATTGTCTAAATCGAAGTGTGTTTTTACATGTGCAGGATTAACTACAATAGCAAGGCATAAAGCAAAATGAAGTCCCAAAGTCAAGAATGCGATTTCGTTGGGAGTTCGAGAGTTCGTCGGAAGTCCAAACGTTCGTCGGAAGTTCTATCGAGAAGTCCAAGAGCTTGCCAAAGAAGCTTAGCAGAACTCACCAAGAAGATCATCGTAAAGTCCAGAAGCTTGTTGAGAGTCCGTCAGAACATTGCCGAGAGATCGTCATAAGTTCACCGGAAGAAACCAAGACATAGGGACTTATTTAGCTTAGTAAATATCTTTGATTTCATAGTTAATAAGTAATTGGGATTGAAATTAGGCCAACCCAATTATGGGCCAGTTGGGCCCATGTAAGGACTGTGTTGGGCCCAATGAAAGGCCCAAATAGTGTCCCAATAAGTGACACCGTCGTGGCACAGTCTCCGAGACTATGTCAGGTGGTGGTATCGCTAGTCTGGGTGGTGGTACCACCCCTGGTTGGGTGTTAGGCGATGGTACCACTAGATTGGGCAATGGTACCACCTAGTGGCAAGATGCCAGGCGGTGGTACCGCCCAGTGCAGTGTTAGTGTCAGACTAACACTAGCGGTGGTACCGCCTAGCACAGGCGGTGGTATCGCCCATACCTAGGAAACCCGGGATGGGATATTTTTAGGCTCCAAGTTTGAATCAACTTGAGGCCTATAAATACCCCTCTCATCCTTGGTTAACAAAAGCAAGCACAGAGAGTTTAAAAGTAAAGAAACGCTGTTGCAATCTCTTGTGAGAATCCTACTCTAGTCTAAGTTTAGAATTCTGTTTAGAGATGAGTGAGTGCTTATAAAGGTTGTCTCATAAACCTGTGAAAATGAGAAGAGGGATGTAAGAAGGAGGTTGATCTTTGCCTATTAAAGGAAGATCGATTGTGGATGTTAGTGGCCTTAACGGAAGAGGAATCGACGGAGTAGATGTAGGTCACGATGACCGAACTACTATAAAAATCTTGTTTACATTTTATTTATGTAATTTACTTTAACTACAAACCTCCTTACTTGCTTTACATCCACTATGCTCTTTCGTATGCTTTCAAGCTATCTTTCCGAAATCGGTTTTATTGAACGAAAGATTTTACCAAGTTGACGTTTTTACTTCTGCACTAATTCACCCCCCCCCCACCTAATGCCGCCCCCTTTCCTAACAGAAAATATTTCATTTCGATAAAAAATTGGTTTCGACTCAAATCATTTGTTTCACTTTGAGTAAGTAGAGAAGAGAAGGTAACCTTAACTCCCCCTATCTATATGCCATTCTTGAGAAAAGATATTTTTGAATTCAAGGCCTTTGAATTCAAGTATCAAACCGAAAGTTATATTCATTTAAACTTATCAACATACACATCTGATATATATCATGATTTACTAATTCATAATATGATACCATGTATTTATCAATAAAAATGATGTAAAGGCATGATATCTATTTTCAAGTCTAATAATAATCAATCATCATTTTCAAATATGATATTGAGTTTCGAATATGAAATTTAGCAAGATGACAATTCATCATTCCGTGACAAGATTCCAATATGAAATACGAAATAAAGCATGGTAATCTCAATGCTTCATCATAATGATATACATTTATCAATTTGATATGAAATCAAGCATGATACTAGGAATAAAACATTTATAAGTCATCATGCCACATTCCGATACATTTCAAGCAAATATTTTGATATTTTTTAAGTATGTATTTGACAATACCAATCATATTTAATCATATTTCAAGCATTCACAAGACATTCAAGCATTTACGATACAATGCATTTATCAAAGACATGCCAATTTGTCAACAATTTACCACATTTCTCCACCTTTGTCATCAACAAAAAGGAGAACAATTCAACAATGGAAGTGTGGTAAAAAAAATCAAGCAAGGTACACACCAATGTATCGAAGCAATAAATGAAGGTAAGCAAAACTTTTGCATGATAATTTCTCTTTGGATAAGCTAACATTTTTACTCAAGGGTTTTTTGGTTCTTCTTTAGTTATGCAAGTTTCTTTCTTCCTTTGTCATAGAAAAATAAGAAGAGGAAGAAAGGTAAGGAAAGAATCCATCAAGAACCAAATTTCATGAAAGGATTAGAACCAAGTCAATTTTAAACAATAAATGAGTTTCATTAAATTATGCTTCAACTTTAACAATGAAAAGGATGAAGTGTATCAAACATAAATCAAATCCATTACACACTAAAACTTCATAAGAGTGAAATTCGTGAAAGATGCATTTGTTAATGTATCAAACATCATTACATGATGGAGCAAGGGTATGGAGTAAACCTGATACTAAGGAAGATAAAAATGAAATAAATTCATGAAAGCTCCATTTATGAAATATGTTAAGATAAAAATAGTCCAAAAAAGAAATACAACAAACTCATGCATTTGGGCAATTTAACATCCTTAACTCTCTTCTAATGAAGTCAAATTATTCTTCAATTAAAGGTTTTGTAAAGATATCGACCAATTGATGTTTCATATCAATGAATTCTAAGATTACATCATGGTTATTAACATAATCTTATCTATAGTGATGCCTAATGTCAATATGTTTAGTTCCAGAGTATTGAATAGGATTTTTCATTAAACATATGGCCCTTGTGTTATCACATTTTATGAGAATATTCTTAAGATAAATTCTATAATCTTCTAATGTATTTTTCATCCATACGACTTGTGCACAATATGCACTAGCTGCTATGTATTCGGCTTCGGTTGTAGATAGTGCAACCGAGTTTTATTTCTTGGAAGACCAAGAGACAAGTGCATGCCCTAAGAATTGACATGTTCAAGATGTACTTTTTTATCTAATCTACATCCAGCAAAATCTGCATCAGCATAAGCAATTAATTCAAGATTTTTAAATTTTGGATACCGTAATCCTAGATTAGTGGTTCCTTTAAGATATCTAATAATTCCTTTGACTACTTTAAGATGAGATAGCTTATGATTAGATTGAGACCTAGCACAAAGTCCTATGCTAAACATAATGTCCGATCTAGTTGTAGTGAGATATAGTAAACTACCTATCATCCCTCTATAAGGTTTTTGATCAAAGCTTTCTCCACTTTCGTCAATGTCTAACTTAGTGAAGGTACTCATAGGAGTATTTATAACCTTTGAACTATCCATATTACACTATTTTAGCAAGTCTAATGCATATTTTATTTGACTAAGAAAAATACTATTACTAAGTTGTTTGATTTGTAAGCTTAAAAAAAGTTAGTTCACCCATTAAGCTCATTTCAAACTATTGACTCATACTCTTGGCAAATGATTCACATAGAGATTCATTTGTAGAACCAAAAATAATATCAACAATGTAATTTTGAACAACAAGAAAATTATTTTTAAAATTTTTAATAAATAATATAGTATCGACCTTGCCTTTAGAAAAATTATTTTGGATAAGAAATGAGCTAAGTCTCTTATACCAAGCCCTTGGGGCTTGTTTCAATCAAAAGAGAGCTTTAGTCAATTTAAACACATGATTAGAAAAATTATCATTCTCAAATCCGGGAGGTTGTTCAACATAAACTTCTTCGGAAATAAAGCCATTAAGAAAAGCACTTTTAACATCCATTTGAAATAACTTAAATTTATTACTACTAGCAAAGGCAAGGAGCATCCTTATGGTTTTTAATCATGCTCCTGTACCCTTGGCCACTAATCTAGCCTTATTTCTAACCATGATACCAGATTCATCTTGCTTGTTTCTAAAGACCCATTTAGTACTAATAACTAAATGGTCACTAGGTCTCAGAATAAGCTCCCACACCTCATTTCTTTCAAATTGGTTCAACTCTTCATACATTGTAATAACCCATGAATAATCTTTCAAGGCCTCATCAATGCATTTAGGTTCAATTTGAGAAAGAAAAGCAATGTTGGCATAAAAATTCTTAAGAGAAGAATGAGTTTGAACCCCCTTTGATGTGTCTCCTATGATTAGCTCCTTGAGATGAGCATCTACGTACTTCCGTTCCTTGGGTAAGGATGTTTCGTAAGAAGATGCATCCAAGTTGCTAGTTGGAGGAAGGGTTTCATTCAAATTCAAAGTATCAAAATTAAGATCATCATCAAAATCATTTTTCTTAAATCAGAAACTTCATTAAAGACTATATAAATAGACTCTTCTATAACCAAAGTTATTTTGTTAATGATACGAAAGGCTTTAGAAATAGAAGAAGAATAACTAAGAAAAATTCCTTTATCGAATTTTGCATCAAACTTTCCTAAGGCATCTTTTTCATTCAATATAAAGCATTTATAACTAAAAACTTTAAAATATGAAATGTAGGGTTTTTTGTTGTTCCACAATTCATAAGGAGTTTTGGAAAGTAATAGTCTTGCTAGAACTCTATTCATAACATAGCATGTTATATTAATGGCTTCGGCCCAAAAATATTTGAGTAGGCTATGTTCGTTTAACATGGTTCTTGTCATTTCTTATAAATTCTATTTTTTCATTCCACTACTCCATTTTGTTGAGGATTTCTCAGAGTAGAGAAATTATGGTTGTATCCATTAGATTCATAAAAATTTTTGATATCACGGTTTTAAAATTCGTCACCGTGATCACTCCAAATTGATGAAATCACAAAGCCTTTTTCATTTTGAACAAGATTACAAAACTTAGAAAAATACCTAAAGTAATCACTTTTGTATGCCAAGAAGTATGTCCAAGTGTATCTACTATAATCATCCACAATTACAAAGGCGTATTTGCTACCTCCTAGGCTTGATGTATTAATTAGTCCAAACAAATCCATATGGATCAATTGCAATGGTCTAAAGGTGCTTATTTGATTATTTGATTTGCAAAACTAAAAAACACATTTCATTACAAAGATCATCAATGTCGATAGTGTATACATTATTTTATTTTAGGGCAATCATAGATGTATTTTTGTGTGGTTTTTCAATAATGCAAGCATTGGATTCAAATCTAATGATGTATCCTTTATCACACAATTGACTAATGCTCAAAAGGTTATGCTTTAAGCCATCAACCAATAATACATCTTCAATAAAAAAGTTGGATTTGTTACTTATGGTTCCTTTGCCAATGATTTTACCCTTGTTGTTATCTTCGAAGGTGACATACCCTTCGTCTAGGCTAGTGAGCTTAGAGAATTGAGATGGATCTTCGGTCTTGTGCCTTGAGCATCCACTATCAAGATACCATCTCTTGCTCCTAGCTTGTGATGGTAAATATTTTTACGAAAAAAGATGATTTTTAGGTACCCATTTGACCTTAGGTGCCTCAAAAATTGATCTACTCAACTTATCATGTTACATTGAGTCATTTGAGGTTCCTTTAGGAACCCAAATCAATTTATGTGGACTATATCTCTTAAATGGATATTTATAAGCTACTGTCTTGGTTTGCAACAAAAGTTACATTTATTTCGCAGTGAAACATACAAGATAGGGCCTTTAACAAAGGTGGTTCGATTTTGGTGAGAGCTACTCACAAATCTGATTCCGTCTCTTCTATGAACATGACCCTTATTGGCAAGGATCATGTTCAAGGACTTGCTACCAACCTCAAACTTTTCTAAGGTTTCTTTGAGTAGCAAGTTTTCCTTTTTAAGCATTTCTAATTCATCACATTTTGTGTAAGGAGCTAAACTATTATTGTGCTCAACTTTTAATTTATCAAAATCACCAATAAGAGAAGCATGCTCCTTTTTTAATAGTTTATATTTTTTGTTAACTAATTTACATTCATCAAATAAATCATAAAAAGGACTTGGTAATTCATCAAAAGATAAATTTGCATCTAATGAACTGCTTACCTTATTTCCGATAGCCATTAGTGCATAGTGAGTAACTTGCTATATGTTGGTTGGCTCTTCTTCTTTGGATGCACTTGAATCGTCCCAAGTTACTTTGAGAGTCTTCTTCATCTTTGCTTGGGGACATTCACTTTTGAAATATCCCAGCTTCTTGCATTCGTAGCATATAACTTGTTCTTTCTTGGGTTCAAATTTATTTTTTGTGTTAATTTTAAATTTATTTCTTTTTATAAAGTTTTTGAACTTTCTTGTCAAGAGTACCAAGTCATCATTATAGTCCTCATCATTTGAATTTTCTTTCAAGTGGTCCTCTTGAGTTCTTAGTGTTATATCCTTCCTATTCTTTGGAAGGTTGTCCTCAAGCTCTTCATTGTTACGATCAAGAGTACTAAGAGGGGGCGGTGAATTAATGCAGCAGAAAACTTTCGTCGGTTTACAAAGACTTCATACGAAAACCATTTCGGAAAGATCTTCAACTTGAGAACCAACGAAAGTATAGTTGATGTAAAGCAACGGAGGCAGTTTGCAGTTAAGATAAAGAGCAGAATGTAAATGTAAACCGAGATTTAGAGTGGCTCGGTCAATCTTGACCTACATCCACTTTTGGCTTTCTCCTACGACGAGGTCACCGACGTCCACTAGAGGCCTTCCTTCAATAGGCGAAGGCCAATCACCCTTTTACAGCTTTTCTCCTTTTGATGGGCTTAGGAGACAACCCTTACAGATTTTCACTCCTCTCATGAATGATCAACACTTAGAAAGAAAGAGTGAGAAGAACTTCTAGCCTTTTACAACACTTTTAAGCTCTCAAATACTCAGAATAAAAGCAAGATTTTGGTGCCCTTTCATACAGGAAAGGGTGGGGTTTATATAGGCCCCAATCAGTTTGAATTTGGAGCTCAAAAGTGTCATCTCCCGGATTTCTGGGGTCCTGGCGGTACCACCGCCATAACTGGGTGGTACCACCGCTCAGTTTGGGCGGTACCACCGCCTAACTTCGCTCGTAGTCAGGGGTAGGGGCGGTACCACCGCTGGCAGTAATAACTATCGGCGGTACCACCGCCTAACAGGGGTGGTTCAACCGGCCAAAACTCCTAGGAGACCGAGTCTCCTGGGCAGTGCCACCGCCGGCCAGGAATTCTTGGTCCGAATGGGCTGATCCATTCAGCCCAGTTTGGGTCTGTTAAGGGCCCAATTGGCCCCAGATTAAGTTAATGGGATCACCTCCCAATCCTAACTTAATCTTCAAACTAACTATGATAATAAAGACATTAATACTGCAAATCGTGTTTCGGTGCGTCAATCGCTTCTTCCGGCGAGCTTCCGGCGAACTTCCGGCGAATATCCGATGAACCCTCGGTGATGCTCCTACGGACTCCTGGCAAACTCATGGACTTGCAAAAATCCTCTTGGCGAGTTTTGACAAGCTTCTTTGGTAAGCTCTTGGACTTCTCGGATTGTTCCCGCAGAACCTTCGACGACCGTCTGAACCTCCGACGAAATCTCAAACCCCCAACGTGATCTTGGTCTTAACTCCGGCTCAACACTTGCTGCATATCTTACTGCCATCGTAGTTAATCCTACACACTTATCTCAACATATAGATTAGATAAACAAATGACAATTGACCTCATCATCAAAATCCGAGATTCAACAATCTCCCCCTTTTTTTGATGACAATCAATTGATGACAGAGTTAACCTTAACTCCCCCTATCTATATGCCATACTTGAGATAAGTCATTCTTGAATTCAAAGCCTTTGAATTCAAGAGACATATTGATAAGTCAAGTTCATTTAAACTTATCAGTACGCCCATCATGATTCCTATCATGATGTATCTCTCTGAAAATGATGT
>LVTN01002625.1:18975-29574 GCA_001649415.1 Musa itinerans
ATCTCTTTAGGGGATCGGCCTCCTTGGAACTCTATAGGGGTTCCTCCCTCCAAGTTGCTGCTCAAAGGCTACAGAAAAGATTCATCTATGCTTATCAAAAGAGGAGGAATACATGGCTATTTATATATCTTCTAAACCCCAACTCCTAATAGGACTCCTACTCAAGACTCCTACTTCTAACCAACTCCTAATAGGACTAATACACAAGACTCCTATTCCTTTACAACTCCTAATTCTTCTTTAAGAAACAATCTCCTAACCCTAGCCGGCCTCTTCACCTCTTTAATAGGGGTCGGCTTAGGTAGGTTTAGATGAATGCCTCTCATAATTAGGACTCTTCTAGCTAGAGTCCTAACATGTAATCATTCGAGAAGAGGTGTGAGGCTTGTAAGGCTTGTCTCCTAAACTCATAAAAAGGAAAAATCTTTGTAAGAAAGTGGTTGGTCTTCACATATTGAAGGAAGACCATTAGTGGATGTCGATGACCTCGACGGATGAGGAATTAGAAGTGGACGTAGGTCACAATGACCGAACTCATAAAAAGGAAAAATCTTTGTAAGAAAGTGGTTGGTCTTCACATATTGAAGGAAGACCATTAGTGGATGTCGATGACCTCGACGGATGAGGAATTAGAAGTGGACGTAGGTCACAATGACCGAACCCTCTATAAATCAGGTGTGTTCTTTCCTTTATTCTTACTTTCATTACTTAGCTGCTCACTTCACTTTACATTTACTCTAAGTCATTACTTTTCGATATGGGCTTTATTGAAACGATTATATCAAGATTTTCTAAATCAATGTAATTTTGCGTAAGCACTAATTCACCCCCCCCCCTCTTAGTGTCGTATTGATCCTAACACTATAAAGTAATGCTAGTGGCTAAGGGGAATCGTCAAAGGCAAGGTATTGATTATGACGAAACCTTCTCACCCGTAGTCATGCTAAAATCCATCCGAATACTATTGGCTATTGCAGCACACTATGATTATGAGATCTGGCAGATAGACGTGAAAACCATATTCCTCAATGGCAACCTCGAAGAGGAGGTGTATATGATACAGCCGGAGAGATTCGAGTCCAAGGACTGCCCAGATAATATGTGTAGGTTGCTTAGGTCCATTTATGGACTAAAGCAAGCTTCCCTAAGTTGGAATATAAGATTTGATGAGGCAATCAGATCTTATGACTTCATTAAGAATGAAGATGAGTCTTGTGTGTATAAGAAGGTAAGTGGGAGTGCTATCACCTTCTTGGTGTTATATGTGGATGACATCCTGATCATTGGGAATGATGTAGGAATGCTATCCACAATAAAAGCTTGGTTATCTAGACACTTCTTCATGAAAGGCTTAGGGGAAGCATCCTATATCTTGGGAATTCGAATCTATAGATCCAAGAGGATACTTGGCTTGTCCCAGTCCAAGTACATAAACACCATTGTCAAAATGTTTGGTATAAAAAATTTCAAGAGAGATCTCATACTAATGAGACATGGGATATCGCTTTCTAGGAGTATGTCCCCAAATACTCCTGAAGAAATGACAAACATGGATATAGTGCATGCTTTGAGTGTCACGAGCAAGTATCAGGCAGATCCAAGCTTGGAGCACTGGAAAGCAGTAAAGTATATCCTTAAGTATTTGAGAAGGACTAAGGATCTTTTACTAGTATATTATGGTAGTAGCCTCAAGGTTGAAGGCTACATAAACTAAAGTTTCCAATCCGATGTCGATGATAGTAAGTCGAATTCAAGGTATGTGTACACCCTGAATGGAGGAGTAGTATACTAGAAGAGTTCCAAATAATATATTACTCCAGACTTGACCACAGAAGCGGAGTACATTGCTATAGTGGAGGCAGTAAAGGAATGAGTCTGGATGAAGATGTTCATCACAGATCTAGGAGTCATGACAAGCAGCGAGGAGTTGATTCCCTTATATTGCAACAACAACGGGGCGATTACTCAAGCGAAGGAACCCAGGTCTCATTAGAAGTCTAAGCACGTTCTAAGGAGGTTCCACTTGATCAAAGAGATCGTGACCTGAGGAGATGTAGCAATAGAAAGAGTTTCATCCAAAGATAATATCTTAGATCCACTGACTAAGCCGTTGTCTCCAATTATCTTTGAGTGTCATAGGGGTCTGATGGGGATCGAACACAAAGATGATTAACTTTAGGTCAAGTGGGAGATTGCTAGTCATAGGTGCCCTACAAGCCAATCACGTGAGTGATAGCACATGTGACTTGACACGAAGTCTTTTTACTTATTATTATTATTTGATATTTTATCACTTTATATTGCCTATTGCATGAATATATTGTAATGTCCATAGATCTATGCAATAAGAATCGGATCGTGATGAGATCACAATAATGAGACTGATTCGTCTTTAAACATAGATCCTAAATAATCCCGATCATAGGTTACTTGAGAGATATATCAAGGTAATCAGATAGATTGGTGTGTTATATACCCGTCCATATGATGGATGCAATTGGTCTCATAGCTACTCATGTGGGGACACTAGAGATACAGTGAATGTGCTCACAGAAGAATGAATTCACTAATTGATCCGCTCACGGAATGTTAGATGGTTGATGATGCCTTATTGTCAAATAACGATTTTGTCGTCCCAATGGCATATCTGATCCTTAGACTTGAGAAACTATAGATGTACTGTATGAGAATTCCACTCTTTGATACCGGACTTATAGGTTTGGAGGTTCTAGATCTAGCACAATTGGTCATCGGGAGTGGTAGCCAACCTTACGACGGCTATTGAGTGTCAATAAGGGATCATCCACTCTCAGTGTCATGAGAGGAATATCTCGTATTCTTGCTCAAACAAATCCCTGCCTAGGTTCATTCGGATTGAGAGAGAAAGAGTTCTCCGAGAGAATCCGATTCGAGTGATACTCGAGTTAAAACTGTATTGGCCTGACAGTACCATGCCCGGTATACGGTCTCTAGGGTATTAGATGGATGAGGGACTATAGATATAAGGTAATAGATAGGTCCAAAGGATTGGATTCCCCTATATCGTTAGGGGGCTGTGGCCTAGTACGTCCATAGTCGATGAGTTGAGTGAATTATTATGGAGATAATAATTCACTAAGCCAAAAGGAGTTCTAACAAGTATGACTAATGGCCAACTCGATATTAGGCCTAGAGGGTTACACACATATGGTAGGCATTACGACGAGTAGAAGTTCGGATATGAGATATCCGCTAGAGCCCCTATCTTATTAGATATCCAATAAGCCCTAAATTATTTGATATCTTGGGTAGTTAGATAGAGATTTAGTACCCAATATGGCAAGATCTATCATGGTTAAGTTGATAAGGGGCCTCAATAAATAGAAGGGAACCAAAGACCCATAGGTTAGAGGTTCCTTTTGGCTACCTCCTCCTATTCTCCTCTCTCCCTCTCCTTATATTGTAACCCCTATTTGGGGCGTGTGGATAGTAAGAAGGGACAACCCCTTTTTTATTGTATGGTGTGTGTGAGGAAGAGTTTTAGGCAACGATTTGAGGAGCATCTTCGTAGCCCATGCCGTGTGGATCACCGCTAGAGAGGACAGTTAACCTCTTTCATCCTCTCCCACAGATCTATAGATTTTCAAGGATATACAATCTCCATAGGTAATTCTCTTTCGCGCAGTTTTTTGGTTTCGTGGGTTTTGTGCACTATCTTTTACATGACGATGAAACCTTCTTTTCTACGGGAATTCTGAAATTTTGTCTTTCTGTTCTTCTACTATGCATGTGATGTCATCCCAGATTTCCCAATAATAGGTAGGTCGGCGAAGCTCATTATAGATCGCAACATGTCTAACAATTTACGATTCCTCCGGTCAAATACACTATTGAGCTGAGGTATATAAGGAGGTGTCCATTGGGATAGAATCTCATGATCCTTAAGGAACATAGTGAACTTTATACTCAAGTACTCACCTCCTTGATCTAATCGAAGAGTCTTGATACTCTTTCCAGTCTGGTTCTCCACTTCATTCTTATACTCTCTGAATTTCTTAAATGCCTCGGACTTGTACTTCATCAAGTACACATATCCATACCTTGAGAAATTATTAGTAAAAGTAATAAAGTAGGAGTAACCACCTATGACATGAGTTGACATGGGTCCACATACATCACTATGTATGAGTTCCAAGAGCTTAGTGGCTCTCTCTCCAGATCCACTAAAAGGAGACTTGATTAGTTTTCCATGAAAGCAAGGCTCACAAGTTGCATATGACTTATAGTCGAATGGATCTAGATATCAATCCTTTAGCAACTTTTGAATCTTTCCCTTATAGATGTGACCTAGCCTACAATGTCACAGGTATGCACTGTTTACCTCATCTCATTTCCTCTTGGACACACTTGCATTTAAGATATGTGGAGCAGTGTCTAGCATAAAGAAACCATTATGCAATGTTCCTCTTATGATGATCTCATCATCTAATATTATTGAATAACCATTATTCTCAAAAACTAATTTATATCCACTAATTGTCAAACATGAAATGGAAATAATATTTTTGTTAATAGAAGGAACAAAATAACATGCATCCAATGCAATAATAGATCCACCAAGCAGATGTAGGGTGACCTCGCTAACAGCTACTACAGCAACTTTTGCTCCATTACCCATCTTGATGTCTATCTTGCCTCTCACCAATCTCCTAGGTCTTGCCAGAACCTGCAATGAATTGTAAATGTGATAAGCACTACTGGTATCCAATAATTATGTGTTATCATAAGAGTCTAACAAATAGAGACTAATCATGAATTTACCTAAAACTTCTCTAATCTTCTGTTTTGCCCTCTCTGCAAGGTACTCTTTGTTAGGATCGAATCGACACTAAGAGGGGGAGGGTGAATTAGTGCTTTCGTAAAATTCAACGGTTTAAAAAACTTCGTACGATGAAAACTGATATCAAAAAGATACTTGACTTGAATGCATGTTCGTAAGGTAGTGAAAGTAATAAGCAAGTAAATCAGTTTGAAATATAAATGAAAAGCATGAAAGAAATACAAACCGAGTTTTATAGTGGTTTAATCATCGTGACCTACATCCACTTCTGATTCTTCTTCACTCGAGGCCACTGGCTTACATTAATGGTCTTCCTTCAATGGGCGAGGACCAACTACCATTATAACTCTATTCTCCTTTTAACAAGCTCAGGAGAGAAACTTTACAACTCTCTCTTTTAGACCTAGACCTCACTTATCCCTTTAGGTGAATTAGTGCTTTCTAAATACTAGAAATGAGTGACTCTACTCTTCAAGAGAGATTACAATTATTTTTTAGCGTGGATTCTTTCCCCCCTTTCAACTCACTTTCTTGCTTATCCATGTAGAAATAGCTGGGGTATTTATAGACCCAAAATGACTTCAAAATTGAAGCCAAAAAAGGTCTCATCCCGGGTTTCCTAGGTCTTGGTAGTACCACCGCAATGTGTTGGGGTGGTACTACCACCTACAGTACTAACCCTGGACAGTACCACCACCTGACATAGTCTGGGAGATTGTGTTTGGGTGGTACCACCGCTTGACATTGGAGCGGCACCACCACTTTACACTAGGTGGTACCATCGCTTAACATAGTCTAGGAGACTTTGTTTGGGTGGTACCACCGCCCAGTCTAGTAGTGCTACTACCTGACTGCTAGTCATAGGTGCCCTACAAGCTAATCACGTGAGTGATGGTACATATGACTTGACACACAATCTTTTCGTTTAGTATTATATTCTGGTATTTTATTACTTTATATTGACTATTGTTTGAATATATTCTGATGTCTGTGGATCTGTATAATGGGAATTAGATCGTGATGAGATCATGATAATGAGATTAATTCATCTTTAAACACAGATCCTAAATAATCTCGGTCATAGGTTACTCAAGAAGGACATCGAGATAACTAGATAGACTTGTGTGTTGTATACCCATCCATATGATGGATGCAACTGGTCTCATAGTTGCTCATGTGGGGACACTAGGGATACAAAACATGTGCTCATTGGAGAATGAGTTCACTGATTGATCTGCTTGTGGAATGTTGGATGGTTGATGATACCTTATTGTCAAACAGTGATTCCATAGTCCTAGTGGTGTATTTGGTCCTTAGACTTGAGACATCAAGGATGTCCTGTATGAGTACTCCACTCTTTGATACTGGACTTATAGGTCTAGAGATTCTAGATCTAGCACAACCGGTCATCGGGAGTGGTAGCCAACCTTACGAGGACTATTGAGTGTCGATAGAGGATCATCCACTCTCGGTGTCATGAGAGGAATATTCCATGTGTTCTTACTCAGAAAAATCCCTAGCGAGGGTCATTTAGATTGAGAGAGAAAGAGTTCTCCGGGAGAATCTGATTAGAGTGAGACTCGAGTAAAAATCATATGGGTTTGACAGCACCATCCCCGGTATATGGTCTGTAGGATATTAGATGGATGAGGGACTATAGGTACACGATAATAGAGGACAGACAGGTCTAATTGATTGGATTCTCATATACCGTTTGTGGACTATGGCATAGTGGCCTAGTACGTCCGCAGTTGATGAGTCGAGTGAATTATTATGGAGATAATAATTCACTAAGTTAGAAGGAGTTCTGATAGGTATAACTCATAGCCAGATCGATATTGGGCCTAGAGAGTCACGCATATATGGTAGGCATTGCGATGAGTAGAGGTTTAGATATGAGATATTTGTCGAAGCCCCTATCTTATTGGATATCCAATAAGCCCCTAAATTGTTCGATCCTATGGATGAGATCCAATAAGAGCCCATGAGAGATTTGTTGAATCTTAGATTTTGATAATGAAATCAATTCATAAATTGTTCGATCTAATCCATATATTGATAAAAGTGTGCAGGATTAACTATGATAGCGGTAAGACATAAAGCAAATGTTGTGCCGGAGTCAAGATCGAGATTTTGTTGGGAGTTCAAGAGTTCGTCGGAAGTCCGAATGTTCGTCGGAAGTTCCACCAAAATTAACCGAGAAGTCCAAGAGCTTGCCAAAGAAGCTCATTGAAACTCACCAAGAAGATCATCGTGAAGTCCAGGAGCTTGCCAAAAGTCTGCTGGAACATTGCCGAAAGATTGTCGGAAGTTTGACGAAAAATCGTCGAAAGCTTGCCAGAAGAACAATTGACATACCGAAACAAGAATGCTTTGTTAAATTTCTTAATTATTGTAGTTAGACCTTAAGTTGAGTTAAGATTGCGAAGTAATCCCACTAACTCAGTTAGGGGCCAATTGGGCCCTTAATAGGGTTGAAATCAACCGAATTGAATAGCCCATTCGGCACTTGAAATCACAACCGACGGTGGCACTGCTTAGGACTCAGTCTCCCAAGTGCTCTGGGTGGTGGTACCACCCAGAGTGAGCGGTGGTACTACCAACAATTAATGCTATCAAGTAGTGGTACCGCCTTGTCAAGCAGTGGTATCGCTAGAGCTCGATCTCCGAGCTCTATCAAGCGGTTGTACCACCCAGGCTAAGTGGTGGTACCGCCCAGTGTCAGTCTATAGGTGGTAGTACCACCCAATAATGGTGGTGGTATAGCTAGTACCCCAAAATCCGGGGATGTGATACTTTTTAGCTTTAATTCAGAAGCCATTGGGGCCTATAAATATCCAACCCTTTTTTGAATGAAAGGGCACGAAAGTGATAAAATAATCTTGAATTCTTGGGGTGTTAAAAGTGTTGTAAAAGTGCAAGAGTCCTCCTCCGTTTCTAAGTGTTGAAATCATTCAAGAGAGGTGCGAGTCTTGTAAGGGTTATCTCCTAAACCCATGAAAAGGACAAAGTGTTGTAAAGAGGTGATTGGTCTTCGCCTATTGAAGGAGGACTATTAGTGGACGCCGGTGACCTCGACAGAGGAGGAATCAGAAGTGGACGTAGCTCACAATGACCGAACCACTATAAATTCTGGTATGTTCATTCCTTACTGCAAATTCTCTTTACTGCATTCATCGTTACTACATTGCAAACTGCCCAACCTTCTCTTCTCTACTTATTCAAATTGAAACAAACGATTTATGTCGAAACCAATTTTTATCGTATGCAGGCTTTCGAATCGACATAATTTTTTCGCTGCACTAATTCACCCCCCTCTTTGTGTCGCTCTTGGATAGTTAGATGGAGATCCAATAGCCAATAGGACAAGATTCATTAGGGTTAAGTTGATAGGGGACCTCTATAAATAAGAAGGAATCAGTCGTTCATAAGCTAGAGCCTTTTTGGTTTGCCTCTCCTATTGTCCTCCCCTTCTCCTCCTTAGACTAGGCTTGGAGTTTTGAGGAGCACCGTCACAACCCTGCTTTATGGATCACCACTAGATAGGAGGGCACTTGACCTCCTTCACCCTCTCCTAGAGATCTATAGGGATTCAGGGATATATGTGCTAGTCATAGGTGCCTAACAAGCCAATCACGTGAGTGATGGCACGTGTGATTTGACACGGAATCTTTTTGCTTATTATATTTTGGTATTTATCAATTTATATTAACTATTACATATATATGCATGTATATATTATGATGTCCTTGGATTTGTACAATGGAAATCGGATCATGATAAGATCATGATAATGAGATCGATTCCTTTTTAACACAGATCCTAAATAATCTCGGTCATAGGTTACTCGAGAGGGACATCGTGATAACCGGACGGACTGGTGTGTTGTATACCCGTCCATATGATGGATGTAGCTGGCCTCATAGTTGCTCGTGTGGGGACACTAGGGATACAGTACAAGTGCTCATTAGAGAATGAGTTCATTGATTGATCCGCTTACGGAATGCTGGATGGTTGATGATGCCTTATTGTCAGATAGCGATTCTGTAGTCCTAGCGGTGCATCTGGTCCTTAGACTTGAGACACCAAGGATGTCCTGCATGAGTGCTCCACTCTTTGATACCAAACTTATAGGTTTGGATGTCCCAGATTTAGTACAGCTGGTCATTGGGAGTGACAGTCGACCTTATGAGGGCTATTGAGTGTCGATAGAGGATCATCCACTCTCGGCGTTATGAGAGGAATATCTCATGTATTCTTGCTCAGACAAATCCCTAGCCAGGGTCATTCAAATTGAGAGAGAAAGAGTTCTCCGGGAGAATCCGATTAGAGCGAGACTCGAGTAGAAACCATATGGGTCTGACAGCACCATGCCCGATATACGGTCTTTGGGATATTAGATAGATGAGGGACTATAGGTACACGGTAACTGAGGACAGACAAGTCCAATGGATTGGATTCCCCTGTATCGTTTGGGGACTACGATGTAGTGGCCTAGTACATTTGTAGTCGATGAGTCAAGTGAATTATTATAGAGATAAAAATTCACTAAGTTAGAAGGAGTTCTGGTAGGTATGACTCACGGCCAGCTCAATATTGGGCCTAGAGGGTCACACACATATGGTAGGTGTTGCGATGAGTAGAGGTTCAGATATGAGATATCCGCCGGAGCCCCTATCTTATTGGATATCTAATAAGTCACTTGAATTATTAGATCATATGGATGAGATCCAATAAGAGCCCATAAGAGATTATTGGATAGAGATCCACTAGTCTAGAAGGCTTGGGTAGTTGGATGAAGATCCAATACCCAATAGGGGAGGATCCATTAGGGTTAAGTTGATAGGGGACCTCTATAAATAGGAGATATTTAGTAATTCATAGGCTAGAGCCTTTGCTTACCTCTCCTATTCTCCTCCCCCTCTCCATCTCAAAGCAGGCCTAGAGCTTTGAGGAGCATCGTCGTAGCCCTGCTGTGTGGATCACCGCTAGAGAGGAGGACGTTTGACCTCCTTCACCCTCTCCTAGAGATTTGCAAGGAAATAGGGATATACGATTTCCCTAAGTAACACAATCTATTCTATACGTAGTTTCTTTCACAGATTTTTGCGCACCAATCCTCACACGACGACGAACATGCTTTTTGAGAATTTGAGGATTTTATTTTTCTTGTTCTTCCATTGTGCATGTGATGTCGCCCCCAAGATTTCCCAACAGTGATATCAGAGCCAAGTTGTTCATGTGAAAGATTGGTTTTGAACTACGTGTATTGTGTTTAGGAAGAATTTTGACGTCAATATCGTTGATGCAAAAACAAGGAAAGGCAGCAATAGTTGCTGCCCTCGATCTACGTGCCTACAGCAACCGGCCGACGGCCTGCTTGCAGTAGGCTTGCGGCCGGCGGGGCTGGCAGCCCGCGGACAGAGGCGCCTGCGGTCACTTCTCCCACAGGGTGAGGCGCCGCAAGGCAGCGGCACCTACTGCCGCTTCTCCTACAAGTGAAACCCCCCCATAGGGGCGGCCGCCCAGCGGGGCAGTAGTGCCTCGCGGACAGAACCGCCCGCGGAGGCGACGGCGCCCACGGGGGCGCCTACCTGCAGGGGCAGCACCGCCAGCAGGCGTGTCGCCTGTAGGCTAGGGCAGCGACCCCGACCTCCGCCGCACAACATGCCACCAGTAGGGTGGCGGCGACGGCGACAGCAGCAGCAAGGGAAAAGGAGAAAGGGGCTTAGGGTTTTTGGGCAAAAAGATAGTTTTGCCCCTCAGAATTTGAGAAATTC
>LVTN01002626.1:18652-32271 GCA_001649415.1 Musa itinerans
GTCTCATTTGATGAATAATAGAAATGATTTTTGATAAGTAATCAGAAATAGATTCAGAAGTACCTTATCGTAATTTTTCAAACTCAGCTCGTAAAACTTGTAGAAGAAGCTTTTTTACCTTGTCCACACTACCGAATACTTTTTAAAACATTTCCCAAGCCTCTTTTAAAGTATTTGCTAGAGCGATGATCTTGAATATTGTATCATCAAGCCCTTGATAAATCATGAACAAAGCTTTTTTCTCCTTCTTTCTTTTATCTTTAAGTTGTTTTCTTACTTCTGCATTCATTGCTCCTTCTATTGGACTTGGTTCAATAAATCCATCTTCTACAAATTTTTATACATCTTGGGAGCCTAAAAGAACTTTTATTTGGATGCACCATATATCATAATTTTCTTTTATCAATATAGAGATCTAGAGTTGGATGTTGCTTGAGGAAGAGGCCATAACTTAACTTGAGCTCTGATACTAAATATTCAACTAGATAGGGAGAAGAGATAGAGCTATCACACAAGGAAGAGTAGCACAAGACAATATTTTCCTATCACACAAAGGAAGAGTAGCACAAGACAAAATATTTTATGTTTAACTCAAAAACTCTTTACAACTTCAAAAACTCTCTATATTTCATGACCCAACACATGGGGTTTTTATAGTTCCCACAGATACATTACATTTGTTATATTTAATATGAATCACTCTTTTCTAAGAGACTCTTTTAAGAATCAATAGTCAATTTGGTTTATCCTTCTATAGGTATTTAATGTGTTTCGCCTCTTGATACAATAAACCTCTTTATGATATCTTGGCAAGTTTAATTCCAACAAGTAGTCTGTTCCATCATGAGTATCTCAGTCTGCTTGGTAATTGGAGGACATTTTTTTTTTTATTCTCTTCTCCATCCATATTCGAGCCCTCCGCCTACCACGATGTAGGTAGTAACACTACTAACAAGGTACTGCTCATCACTTTTCAAGTTCCAAATCTGTTGTTCATCAAACTCAACATCTCTTAACATCACAATCTTATTTGTGACAGAATTGTAACGTTTGTAACCATTGGAATTCTCAACATTAACTAACAAGATGCATTTTTGACTTTTATCCTTAAGTTTTGTTCTCTTTTCTTCTGGTATCTTGACAAATGCAACACTTCTAAAAATTCTCAAAAGATCGACTCTTGGTTTCTATAAGCTCTATACTTCTTCTGGTTTCTGATTTCTGCCACCTCTTCTTCTTTGTTCACGACCTCTTCCTCTTTGAGATTTTAATTCACTTTTGTTTTCAAGAGTAAATTTGGATTGTAGTGCTTGCTCTATAGATTTTTCTTCTCCTCTTTTTGTAAGCCTTTGTTCAAGAACTTGAAGAGAACCCATTAGTTGTTCTAAAGATATTTGTTCTAAATATTTAGACTCTTCAATTGCTACAGCAATAAAATCAAACTTTGGATCTAGAGATCTTAGTTTCACCATTTCGTCTCATTTGATGAATAATAGAAATGATTTTTGATAAGTAATCAGAAATAGATTCAGAAGTACCTTATCGTAATTTTTCAAACTCAGCTCGTAAAACTTGTAGAAGAAGCTTTTTTACCTTGTCCACACTACCGAATACTTTTTAAAACATTTCCCAAGCCTCTTTTAAAGTATTTGCTAGAGCGATGATCTTGAATATTGTATCATCAAGCCCTTGATAAATCATGAACAAAGCTTTTTTCTCCTTCTTTCTTTTATCTTTGAGTTGTTTTCTTACTTCTGCATTCATTGCTCCTTCTTCTGTTGGATTTAGTTCAATAAATCCATCTTCTATAAACTTTTATACATCTTGGGAGCCTAAAAGAACTTTCATTTGGATGCACCATATATCATAATTTTCTTTTATCCATATAGGGATCTAGAGTTGGATGTTGCTTGAGGAAGAGGCCATAACTTAACTTGAGCTCTGATACTAAATATTCAACTAGATAGGGAGAAGAGATAAAGCTATCACACAAAGGAAGAGTAGCACAAGACAAAATATTTTATGTTTAACTCAAAAACTCTTTACAACTTCAAAAAATCTCTATATTTCATGACCCAACACATGGGGTTTTTATAGTTCCCACAGATACATTACATTTGTTATATTTAATATGAATCACTCTTTTCTAAGAGACTCTTTTAAGAATCAATAGTTAATTTGGTTTATCCTTCTATAGGTATTTAATGTGTTTCGTCTCCTGATACAATAAACCTCTTTATGATATCTTGACAAGTTTAATTCCAACAAGTAGTCTGTTCCATCATGAGTATCTCAGTCTGCTTGGTAATTGGAGGACATTTTTTTTTTTTATTCTCTTCTCCATCCAGATTCGAGCCCTCCGCCTACCACGATGTAGGTAGTAACACTACTAACAAGGTGGAGGAATCCAGATGATTTGGAGGACACTTGACACCTCCAACAATAAGATGAAATTTTGCCATTGCATGATGATACTGCACACCACCATAAAGATGCAATCCAACATTATGAGAAGAATATGTCATCAGGAAATGACTTGTGGAAGTCAAGTGAAGCTGGAACGAAGCAACATATCAGAATACTATTACAGATAAACTTACATTCTGATGGTATTGAGTTTCGGATGAAGTAAATGGGAATACCTTTAAAGGCTAGTAGTGCTAGTCAGCTCTAGTCAGATTTCACCCTGCATGGAGAGCTAGCATGCTTGTGAAGCATACACAAAGCAACCCAATTTGAAATCCATCCAGTATAAAAATTACCAAAAAGTTGTGACTCCACACACATTTAAATATATATATTAAGGGTAGCATATAAAGGATCAGAATTTTAAAACCCCAGCATCCATCTCCTATCTTTCCCTCTCCCCTGCCCCTATTTCACCTCCTTTCTATCGGCATGCATGTCTGATTTTGCATACT
This sequence comes from Musa itinerans, assembly GCA_001649415.1. Taxonomy (NCBI): domain Eukaryota; kingdom Viridiplantae; phylum Streptophyta; class Magnoliopsida; order Zingiberales; family Musaceae; genus Musa; species Musa itinerans. The sequence goes on from LVTN01002626.1 coordinate 21,574, forward strand.
CATACTGAATGCATCTTACTATACTTATCTGTTGAAGAATTAATAGCGGACAAGATGCTAACATTAGTAACTACTTATGTTACTTCATTTACATAAAGGTTTCAAATACTAAGGATCATTACCAGTTCATAAGGTATCTATTCTTTTGTCTGATGATACCAAATGGCGCATATTGGAATTCCGTTCCGTACAACAATAATGTATCATTCCAACTAAAACTATTATCAGGCCGAGATTTAAACCTTTAATTTAATCTACATATTAAAGGTATCGTCTCGCTTTCTCTATCTTTTCATAAAGAAGGAACGAGGAAATCTTACTCATTGTTGGTGGGGATGAATCTTGAGCCGATCTCGACCCTGGAGTGGTGCACTCGATCATATCGAGGGCTTTCTTTGGGTTCGTGGAGGTCTTAGTCTCCCCTTATCCGTATTCACAGAAGATCGAGCGAAAAATCTTCCTTCTTATGGATGGCGGTGGCGAACGTTGCGGCAATCCCCGGAACGCTGCAATTGATCGTTGCGGGTTTCCTTCCGATTCTTGGAGGCCTTCGTCTTCTTCCATCTCCAAAAGAACGAGCGACCAATCGATCGATCGCGGCGGTGGCGACCCCTGGAGTGGTGCCATCGATCATTAAGGTCTCTGCGTCTCTCTATCTCACTTCTCTTCTCTAAATGAACCAGCGAGGAATCTTGCAATCTCGATCCGGAAGAGATGCAGTTGATCGAAATGGGTGTTCTTTCAGTGCTTGGAGGTCTTCCTCTCCTTTCCCCTCCCTCCCTGCAGAAGGACGAGCGAGAAATGTTCTCGATTGACGCGGTAGTGACCCAACCCAACCCGAACCAACTCGAGTCTTCTTGAACAAGCCCAACCCAGCCTCAATCATCTCAACTCGGATTGGGTTCGGCTCCAAATTGGCCCAACAATATTATAATGCCCACCAAATCATGTGTTGCAATTGCAATGCTGCGTGGCTGACTTCAACAAACAACTGTTTGACCAGAGAGGCATGTGAAGTATTAGGAAAACCGCACATTAATTAAGTATACGAACGGCTCAGAAGAAAGCTACTCCTTCAGTCCCCCTACAATGTACTACTTGCCGTAGGAGTGACAACTACACTACAAAGCATTAATTGATGAACAACCAATCTGATCTCCAAATCCCACAGCAGATGATGTCCCATTAATATGATGTAGAATATTGCCATGATGTCGTAAAAAATAGATGCTCTGGTCTGTTCTTTCACGTATGATGGGAAAAATATCTATCCAATGGATTGAGTTCATTAAAGAATTCCTGTCCTCGATCTATTATGAGTTCTTGAAATGAGAGATTGTGCAATCTTTAATCCATTCCTGCCCTTTTTTTTTTCATGAATGAATCATTACGGAAGACACTGAACCTAAACCATGGGGCAGTGAAGACATTGAACTCAGAGCAGCAACTGCACACTGCATCGGAGGAAGAGCTGCAGTGGACTAATGAATGATACACTCCAACCTAGAAGGTGTTTGCTTGCGGTTGGGTTTTTCTAGTTTACTGTCTCTTCAGCTGCTGCAGTTTCTTTTCGTGGCTTCTTGGATCCCAGTCTTCAATGAAGCACAAAGAATGAGTTCACGACGATGGAGACAGCGACCAAGGTGATGGGCACTTGGACCCACTGTCAGAACTGGTGGCTGTTTGCAGGATTAGCTGAGAGAGTTACTGTAGATACCTCCGTTTGGCTTTCTTCTCTCCGCCAGATAATAAATGCATTGAGGTAAGAGTAATGTATCCTTCTCTCCTCTGTTGGCTGCAGCTGTTCTTCAGAGGATGAGCTGTTTTGTGTGTGTATTCAGAAGACGTCTTACCAGTTTTGTGTGTCAGAAGCCTTATTTGACGTAGAAATTAATGATTTGTTCTTTAATCCACCGAAGTCATCTCTGCAGAAGATGAAGGGATATCATTGTTTGGAAGCGGAACAAGTCAAGAGGGGGGGTGGGGGGTTTGTGACACATGAGAAGTCGGCAGCGAGATGCTCGGACAACTGCCAACATGAACACCGAATGCAGCAACCTCAAGATGCTGTGAATGATCAAATGTTACGTTTCGAGGAGGGCCTCAGAAGCACCAATAATTAATGGTCTATCTCATGTGACCACTGCAGATGTGCAGCTACCTTTCAGATGGCTACAACAAGCAACAACACTTGTTCCCATGCAGGGTGGAGAAGAGACGTGAGGGGCTGTCAGCGGTGTCACTGATGCGTAGGACAGAGCAGCATGGATGTGCATGACAAAGGGAATGGTCCAGCTCTGTTAGTGTTCGTGAGTTATGGGGGTGATGATGATGGAGTATGTGACATGATCAGACGACCAGTGCATGTTCAATGCATTCATTCACTTGCCGACTCAGGGAGCAGATTAAGAACAGCGGCCGAAATGATGATCGGGTTTCCTTAGATATAAACTAGTAGTTGGCATCCACGATGTTTGCACTATAAAAACCCCCCCAAAGGCCTTCCATTCCTTCATATCCATTGCAGAAGGGTGTTTCCCAGTCTTCCGTAGCTTTGAGGCATCATGATTCCAGTCATTGATTTCTCGAAGGTGGATGGCGAGGAGAGGGCTGAAACCCTGGCCCAGATTGCTAATGGATGTGAAGAGTGGGGCTTCTTTCAGGTTCGTTAGCTTGCAGTTGGTGAGTGTAATGGTTTCTTCTCTTGGACGTCTTCTAACCAGTGTTTTGCATCTGCAGCTGGCGAACCATGGCATTCCAGTGGAGCTTCTTGAACGTGTGAAGAAGGTCTGTTCTGCGTGCTACAAGTTGCGACAGGAGAGCTTCAAGGAATCAAACCCCGTGCAGCTGCTGAACAAGTTGGTCGAGGAAGAAAGTGAGGGAGGGAATGTGGAGCCGCTGAACGACGTCGATTGGGAGGATGTGTTCGTCCTCCAAGATGATAAGCCCTGGCCATCTAATCCCCCTGAGTTCAAGTAAGAACACAAGGACGAGGAATCAAAGGAGAGAAGTTCAATGGATCGAGTCACTGATGCTTATTGGCTAACTTTTCAGGGAGACTATGAGGGAGTACAGGAAAGAGCTGAGGAAGTTAGCCGAGAGAGTAATGGAAGCCATGGACGAGAACCTGGGCCTGGAGAGGGGCTACATAAGCAGAGCATTCTCCGCAAACGGCGAGCACGAGCCCTTCTTCGGGACCAAAGTGAGTCACTACCCTCCCTGCCCGCGGCCCGACGTCGTCGACGGCCTCCGCGCCCACACCGACGCCGGCGGAGTCATCCTCCTCTTCCAGGACGACGAGGTCGGCGGCCTCCAGATCCTGAAGGACGGCAAGTGGGTCGACGTGCAGCCGGTGAAGCACTCCATCGTGATCAACACCGGGGATCAGATCGAGGTGCTCAGCAACGGGCGGTACAAAAGCGTGTGGCACCGCGTGCTCGTCTCCTCCCACGGCAACCGCCGCTCCATCGCCTCCTTCTACAACCCTTCCCTCAAGGCCACCATTGCTCCCGCCACCAAGCTTGTCGCAAGCCAGCCCCGGGAGGTTGGTGCTTCGTACCCCGAGTTTGTGTTCGGGGACTATATGGACGTGTATGTGAAACAGAAGTTCCACCCCAAGGAGCCAAGGTTTCAGGCGGTGGCAGCAGCTCTGTGAAAATGCAGGAAGGAGATGATACACTCGAGGGTAGTTTAATGTGTCACCATCTAAGTATATCAGTGTCGTATATTTATAGGTCGGTATCAGCGACAGATGCTTGCTTGCTTGGACATGTGCAGCACATCTGTATGATACAAGTACTGCGTACTGAGTCTGTTGTCGAGTCTGTGTGCTTTGCTTCGTACATTACCCGGAGCCTGTATTCCAAGTTGTGTCAGGTATTATAAGCTCTTCCGTGCGTTCTCCATGATGCTCGTGGTTCCCCTCCAACTTTCATGTTCTCCATTAAAAGCCCAGCCATAGAACTCACAGGGACTTGTATGCCAGTTTGCCATCTTGAAGCCCGTTTCCAGCCCAGCTAAGATTCTACACGTACGTGTTCGCTGAAGATTGTTGAACTTGTAAACAATGTAAAGAAGAAACGAAATATGTCGTACAGCCATGATGGAAACCAGGAAGCCTCGTGTATGCTTCGTAGTCAAAGCCAGTCAAGGTTTGGTATGGTGGGGGCGGGGTTGGGTAGACATCTTATCAACGTGATCTAAGATTTTCCAAGTCGAGCTGCGTCATAAGATTTTCCAAGTCGAGCTGATCTCCTTGTGAAATGTACTTCGAGATGGGATAAGACGGCACGTTTTGGTCGTTCATTTCATGAGCTGATCTCCTTCTGAAATGTACTTCGAGATGGGATAAGACGGCAGCTTCGTTGACCATGGAGAAAAGGTTTGACCAGGAACACGGCTTAGTTCCCGGTTATTTCCTCTGATTGGTATGTGAGATCTGATATGGAAGCTTGATGCAGTATAAAAGGTCCCAGTTGGCTCCATTTCTCTTCATCCGATCCATTCGAGAAGCAATACAGAACCATAATTTGCAACCAGAGCATCATCTCCTCCTCGCTAGAAATGGCCATTCCAGTCATCGATTTCTCGAAGTTGGAGGGGAAGGAAAGAGCTGAAACCTTGGCACGGATTGCCAATGGATGCCAAGAATGGGGATTCTTTCAGGTTTGCATCCCATTTGACCGGTTCCTTCTTTCTCCTTACTGGGATCTTTTCGAGTTGACGCTGGTACTAAAGCAGAGGAATCTACCTGACCTGTTTGCAGCTGGTGAACCATGGGATTCCGGTGGAGCTCTTGGAACGCGTGAAGAAGGTGTGCTCCGAGTGCTACAGGCTCAGAGCGGAGGGCTTCAAGGCGTCCAAACCTGTGCAGCTGTTGAACAAGCTGGTGGAAGAAGAAGAAGGCGACGCCGCCGATGCTAAGCGCTTGGATAACGTGGATTGGGAGGATGTCTTACTTCTCCAGGATGACAACGAGTGGCCGGCCAACCCTCCAGAGTTCAGGTGATCATCAACTTCCACGCAGGGCTCGTCAGGCTAATTGATATGTAGTTATAAGTGCCTAACGTATGCGCTCTTCATGCGCAATCTTGCAGGGAGACCATGAAGGAGTACAGGGAAGAGCTGAGGAAGCTGGCTGAGAAGGTGATGGAAGTAATGGATGAGAATCTGGGGTTCGAGAAGGGCTCCATCAGGAACTCATTCTCCGGAAACGGCGAGCATCAACCCTTCTTCGGCACCAAGGTGAGCCACTACCCACCGTGCCCGCGCCTGGACATGGTGAACGGCCTTCGCGCCCACACCGACGCAGGCGGCGTCATCCTCCTCTTCCAAGACGACCAAGTGGGCGGCCTGCAGATCCTTAAAGACGGGCAGTGGATCGACGTGCAGCCAGTGGCCAATGCCATCGTCATCAACACGGGAGACCAGATCGAAGTCCTCAGCAACGGGCGGTACAAGAGCGTGTGGCACCGCGTGCTGACGACCAGCGACGGCAACCGCCGCTCCATCGCTTCCTTCTACAACCCCTCCTTGAAGGCCACCATCGCTCCAGGGACCGACAAGGACGACTCTGCTACAGCGCTGTACCCCAAGTACGTTTTCGGGGACTACATGGATGTGTACGTGAAGCAGAAGTTCTTGGCCAAGGAACCGCGGTTCGCGGCAGTGACAGCAGTGTGAGGATAGCAAAAGTGCACGTTGTTCATTACGATGTATTGTTCCTTCGATTTAATTCTTCGCATGTAATGAATAAAACGAGTCGTCAGCCTCTCGACTTTGATCACATATGTTCTGATTTCTACGGTTCTTTCATGTTAATAGAAATAATGACAAAGGTAAATATAAAATGATATTATTTAAATCACGATAGAGATAAATATAAAATGATATTTTTGTATTTCTTATATCTTAAATAAATCTATAATTTAAAGATCAATCTGTATATTTTAATTGAGTAATTTGAGTATATAATTAAGAAAAAAAAATTTCTTAAAATTTGTATAATTACACATCACCTTAATGAAAAAAATCATGACTCCTTACAAGATCTTCAATTAATCATGATATCAAATCTTTTCTTACTTCAAGACTTCTCCTTCCTCGTTGTATGATGATCGTAGTCTCTCTTCTTCGCTCACCTACCGATTACCTCGCTACCGATTTCCTCTTTTGTCCAACTGTCACAGACAAAATTATAAATAGAATGTTTGATGTAATGTTTATGTATGCCCGTGTCTTTTGGTTTATTTATGCTCTGCACAACATATAGAAAGACAGTCAAAGGCTTAATAGCCTCATTTTAGTTGGGTTTAGTGGTCGTTTTAGGCTTGTAAATAAAGGTTGTGTCATGTGGACACTTGTGAGAGATTTCGGTCTGTAGTGGACCATTTTAACCCTTTATTGTACAATCGTTCATAGCTTATAGAGTTTGTTTGTAATTTGCATTGGTTATGAAGTGTTTTCTTAGATGTTTGCTTGTGGATCCCGAGTGAGGTACTTTCTCTAACCCGTTTTCTCTTTTGTAGGTCATAAGGGACCATGGGAGGTTTCGAGAAGGCTGACCTTTGTGGACAGACATGCAAGGGTACCGCACGACTTTGTTAAACCCAGCTAAGTCCATGACAGATGGTATCAGAGTGGGACAAGCACTCATAGAAACACTTGGCATGCAAATGTGGGGGATCTAGCGAGGCTGCATTGAGGGCTGCCAGCATGCATGACCGTTTTGGGGAAAACGAGCATGGAGATGTAGGAAAATAGAGTCGCTTAGAGGAGCAAACATCTGAGCTTGGCATTCAGAGGAATGACCAACCCTTCGTGCAAGAGGCATCACGAGAACAAGTAAGCTGGGAAGAAAGTGTAGCGCATAAAAGTTAGGATGGCTAACCTGTTTTCTCTTTTGTAGGACATAAGGGACCATAGGAGGTTTCGAGGAGGTTGACCTTTGCGAACAAACATGCAAGGGTACCGCACGACTTTGTTAAACCCAGCTAAGTCCATGACAGATGGTATCAGAGTGGGACAAGCACTCATAGAAACACTTAGCATGCAAATGTGGGGGACCTAGCGAGGCTGCATTGAGGGCTGCCGGCACGCATGACCGTTTTGGGGAAAACGAGCATGGAGATGTATGAAAATAGAGTCGATCAGAGGAGCAAACATTTGAGCTTGGCATTCAGAGGAATGACCAACCCTTCGTGCAAGAGGCATCACGAGAACAAGTAAGCTGGGAAGAAAGTGTAGCGTACAAAAGTTAGGATGGCTGAGTTTTAGCTATGGCTCAATGTTGGCAACTATACTTGATGGTGCTCAAGGCAAGCGTGGCACTTGGTAAAGAATGAGAAAATGCAAGGCGGAATGGGTTGTTTAGTGATCGAAAGAGTTGTGCAAAGCTCACAGAGGTGAGGGGAATTGCTACCTTGAAGAATTCGGTACTCATGCAAGGTCTTGTATACCGCACATGTTGAGGAGTACCTCAAAAATAACTTCACAAAGCTTAACGGACCGAACGAGCGGTGTAGAATTGTTGCATGATCTCGCTTGAGAGAATGCATTGGTGGATGCATTGCGAGATCAAGAGGGGAGCGACTCAAGGCAACACAAATGAAGACACACTTGGAGTCGATATGGAGATCAGACTCAATGGAGGGTTGACCCGTGGAATGGTGGGCACGAGAGCCACCATCAACTCAATGCAAAACAAGGAGCGAAACAATTTGGGTGTACCTTGGCGAAGTACCCAAGCCGCATGAAAGGAGTCAACATAGAAGATGGAATATGGAGTGGAGGCATAGAGCTTTCTTTGGATAGAGGTCAATGATATGAACTCTTGAAGAGGCAAGAGCGAGATCATGTCGTTCCATGGGTCCCTCATTCTGATGGAGTGGGCTCATCCTGCATGGTGCCAAAGACGAAGGGAGCTTCGAGGCATATGCACCCTACCTTAGAGTTTCGTCTGAGTGTGACCCAAGAGCGAGTGGACGAAGGTCGATTGCCAAAGGTGCTACTATACGTGGTTGCCGAGTCTGATATCGGGAATCTAATTGCACAACGAGTCATATGGCTGCCATTCAAATTGCCATGAAGGAAACAGTGTGCAGCGGAGATTATGCTGATAGGGCAGAGGCTCAGAATCCAAATAATGGTATACCAATTTCAACGAAGTCGGTGGACTTTGAAAGCTACTAAGTGACGGATTGTCCTAGAGTTGTGTTTCGTCTGAGTGTGACCCGAGAGCGAGTGGACGAAGGTCGATTACCAAAGGAGCTACTATACGTGGTTGCCCAGTCTGGTATCGGGAATCTAATTGCACAGCGAATGCATCTGAGCCACACTGACACGCTACACTGAAGATAAGAAACATATATTTTTTTAAGGTTATAAACTATCAGTGAATCTTTTTAGATTCGTTCACTTGTCCGTTATCATTATATATTGAATCTGTTGAAGTCTTCCTTACACTGATTGATGCATCGACCATCGGAAACACCACTGTTTGCCTTTTATCTTCTACAGGTGCAGTAAAATTATGTATAAGTTGGTGAGAAATATTCTTGTATCAAGCCAGGAACAACTTCCCCAGGTTCTAATAAGCCTTAATGAGCATGCTCTCTTGAATGTTCCACGAGTGTGTATTCTTTCATTGAATCAGTGTACTCTGTTTTGCATAAAACTTGGCGTTTGAACTTAGGAAAATGAAATATAATGTTCGTACAATTTTATCCTTTCAAGAGATAGTGACATAGTGGACTTGTAAGTTCTTAGTTTTTCATTTTTCAACCAATGTGAGATTAAATGTTTTTATCAGTTTTGATTAGCCAGTAGGATTATAAGGAATTGTTCGTTTTAGATATGTTTGTATTTTATCTTTTTAGACTCATAAATCTTAAAAAATATCTTTGAAGGTAAGGGTGACTTTAGAAATTTATACGTCTTTTGTTTCGTTAGCTCTTAATGAATGTGAAACTAAATATTCATACTAAATATTCATATCAAGATGTAAAAATTGGTCATGTATCTGACTTTTTTTTGCATTCACTAAGGTCTTTAAAAAGACCCTATATCTATAAGTATATTTTATTTTATTTTAGAAGTACAGTACATACAACTTGGTTTCATCCTACGTGACTCATAAACCTTGTAGACCGGAAGTAGATGAGAGAGCTTCTAACGAAGGACGTTGGTGCATGGAATTGTCCCTTGACGTGTTGAACAACAAAACTTGAGTAGCTAATTTAGTTTCATTCGGATCAATTATGGTTCATTTCGGTTCTAAAAGCCCGTGTAAGAAACTTGGTATCGTGATTGTTTTGAGTCAACATATTTGGTTCGGACCCGAATCCTTCCTTTCATGTGAGCTTTTCTTCCTAATTGTTTTGAGGCATATCCACCCTATAAGCATTTGATTGAGGAACTGGGGTGACTCAACTTGCGGAGGCAAAGTTGGGTTCAGAAGGCCTTGGCACGGGGCAAGAGGACGTGGAGGCGAGTACTCTTGTAGAATATGTCATATGACTGCCATTCAAATTGCCATGAAGGAAACAGTGTGCAGCGGAGAATGTGCTGGTAGGGCAGAGGCTCGGAATCCAAATAATTGTACACCAATTTCAACGAAGTCGGTGGACTTTGGGAGTTACTAGGCGATGGATTGTCCTAGAGCTGTGTTTCGTCTGAGTGTGACCTGAGAACGGGTGGACGAAGGTCGATTGCCAAAGGAGCAAACAAAATCGAAGGTGGAAGAGGCCCTACGATATGTTAGCAGAGGACACACATGGAGGGATCATAATCCAAGTTCATCCCACAAGGATCAGAATGCAATGGAGACATCACCAGGAGGCAACATGGTGTAGTGGATCATGGTGGAACAATTAGCGACAATACGACACATAGGAATATAGTCTCGTGAGGGACTATATCATACGGAGGTATGATCGGGAGCTATTGAGAGCTCTGCTTCAGTGAACAACACGATAGCAAGAAGGGCTATGGATTCAAGGAGTTAAGGTTGTGGTACCACAGAGGCGGGTCTTCCATGTATGCATCGAGTTTTGCATCAAATGAAAGCCTTAGTCATCAGCATATGAGGGCTATGTACCACCAAGGGAAAAGTTCGAATGCAAGTAGCAGTGAATCCCATAGGAGGGACTTAATCATGCAAAGGTATGGTCATAGTGGCTGGAGAGTTGGACTGCTCTAGAGCTCATATTCGCTTAAGGGAGCCCGACAAGTAAGAAGACCAGGCCGAGTAAGCGAACGTTGCAACCAAGGAAGCTAAGGAGAACAGAATCAATACGAACCCTGCAACATAATGGCAAAGGTCATGCATGAGAGTTACAATCTGTCTTTCTATCGACCAAGAGGAACTGCTTGGAGAACACAGAGATGTTGAAGTAGAGGGTCGAAAGGGGCGAGGAAGCGACGACGAGTCTAAAGGGACTTAGCTACCCAAAATAAATCATCGGTTAAAATGGAGGTGGACTCAGAGGAGTGCCATAAAGACATATCTATCGATCGTAAAGAAAAAGGGATGCTAATGCAAGGTGACGGATAGTAGGGCCATGGGCATGACAACGCCATGGTATCATAGAGGTGGGACTTCCGTGAAGTCATTGATCCCTTTTTCTTATGGAGGGAGAATGCTTGGTTATGAAAGGGGTCGAGGGGTGGGAGAATGCAAAGGCAAACACCAAGTACTGA
>LVTN01002627.1:16750-32250 GCA_001649415.1 Musa itinerans
AGCAGAGACATGGTCTTCTTTGAGGATCAAACCTTTGAGGATTTGAAGAAGGCACCAACCAAGACTTCTACAGAAGGATTAGCATATTGTGACCCAGTTATTCCTTCAATATATCAGGGTGATGGGGGAGATGTGCAGGAAGATGGTGTAGAGCCTGATGTTGATCTACTTGTAGGATATGTTGAGCAAGAAGACGTAGGAGAGTAAGTTCCAACTGAACCTCAGTTGAGAAGATCTTCTAGACAACGTCAACCTTCCAGAAGATACTCTACAGATGAGTATGTGATGCTTACTGATGTAGGTGAACCAAAGAGTTACCAGGAAGCACTTGAAAGTGAGCAAAAAGAGAAGTGGTTAGTTGCTATGCAGGAAGAGATGGATGCTCTTTAGAAGAACCATACTTATGATTTGGTGCTACTACCGAATGAAATGAAAGTCTTGAAGAACAAGTGGGTTTTCGAAGACTCAAGAATATTGTTCTCAACCAAAGTAGAAATCTAGATTGGTTATGAAAGGCTTTGGTTAAAAGAAAGGTATTGATTTTGAAGAGACTTTTTCTCCTATTGTTAAAATGTCTTCTATTCGTGTTGCTCTTGGTATTGCTGCTAGCCAGAACTTGGAGGTTGAGCAGTTAGATGTAAAGATAGCTTTCCTTCATGGTGATTTGGAGGAAATTTATATGGAGCAACCAGAAGGCTTCGAAGTCAAAGGTAAAGAGAACTTTGTTTACAAGTTGAAAAACAGCTTGTATGGGCTGAAGCAAGCTCCAAGACAGTGGTACAGAATGTTTAATTCATTTATGACAGAAAATGGATATAAAAGAATGGCTTCAGATCATTGTGTGTACATCAAATGGTTCGGTGAGAATTTTATTATTCTCTTACTTTATGTTGATGACATGCTTATTCTTGGAAAAGATATATCTATAATTGACAGGTTGAAGAAGGAACTGAGTGAGTCTTTTGCAATAAAGGACATGGGGCCAGTAAATCAAATACTAGGCATGTAGATTTTTCGTGACAGAAAAACCAAGAAGATTTGGTTGTCACAGGAGAAATACATCGAGAAGGTATTGGAAAGGTTCAGTATGAGCAATGCAAAGCCAGTTGGTTGTCCTCTTATAAGTCATTTCAAGTTGTGCTCAGAACAGAGTCCGTCAAGTGATGAGGAGAATAAGAAGATGCAAAAGGTTCCTTATGCTTCAGTAGTCGAAAGTTTAATGTATGCAATGGTGTGTACAAGGTTGGACATCGCATATACAATGGGTTTTACTAGTAGATTTCTTACAAATCTAGGAAAAGAGCACTAGGCAACAGTGAAGTGAATTTTTTGATATCTTAGAGGAAGCTCTAAGGTTTGTTTAAGCTTTGGAGGTGGACCACTTGTGTTGACAGGTTACACAAATGCAGATATGGCAAGAGATACAGATACGAGGAAGTCCACATCAGGTTATGTACTTACTTTTGCAGGGGGAGCTATGTCATGGCAATCCAAATTGCAAAGGTGTATTGCTTTCTCCACCACATAGGCAGAGTATATTGATGCTACAGAGGTTTGCAAAGAAATGTTATGGATGAAAGAATTCTTATAAGAATTGAGGCTGAAACAAGAAAACTATGTAGTGAATTGTGACAGCTAGAGTGCCATCCATTTGTGTAAGTACCCAACTTTTCATTCAAAGTCAAAGCATATAGATGTCATATACCACTGGATTCGAAATATACTTGAAGAGAAGCAGTTGCAGCTTCAGAAAATTCACACAAATGACAACGGAGTAGATATGTTGACAAAGACCTAACCGAAAGAAAGGTAAGAGATATGCCGATAGTTGGTCGGCATGGTTTCATATTAAGGAGTCATGAGATAGTCTCCCTTACGGGATGAAGGGGGAGGTTCTTGGGCTGACAACCCACAGATTCAGCCCATAGTGGGCTTTAACAGCCCACAGCCCACCCTCATTTCAAGTGAAACCGTAGATCTAATAGGGGGGTGTGGTGGCTACAATTTTTTAGGGAGAAAAACTGTAACAACGAGGCATATTTTGCAGCAGCTACATGATTCCAAAAATTAGGAGAAAAGGGCAGAAAAACAAGAGAAAGAAAGGGAAGAAAACAAGGACAACGCAGAGAGGTTGTTCTCAATCATCTAGGCAGTATTCTCATCTTAAGTTAGATCAGATCTGTAGTAGATTCTTGCTGTGATTACTTGAGGAGAATTTGGATATTGTGCACAGTGACGTAATCCTTGTATCCTAGTTATTCTCTTGAGATTATTGCTTAAGTTTTATGGTAAAAGACTGAGATTTATATATTTATTATTCTTATAGTGGATTATCTCTAGTTTGCCCCGTAGTTTTTTCCCTTCACGATGGAGGGATTTTTCACATAAATTTTGGTGTTTTATTTGATTGTGATTCCATTTAATTCCGTTGCGTGTTATGACCTATTAGTATTTATTCATATACAAAATTTTATTTCTCTTTATATCCTATCATTGCAAATAAGCTGGTTGCTATAAAAATAAATATGGATGATGAGATGTAAGGATTATTACTTCTCAACTCTTTACCAAAAAGTTAGGAAATGTATGTAGTGATAATTTGTAACTCCATGCCAGAGGGGCCTCTAACTATAGATATGGTTAAACACAGTTTGATAAATGAAGATGCTAGAAGGAAAGAACAAGGTGAATCTTCTTCTGGTGCATTTGTTACTGGAAAACAAGAAAGACGTGAAAGAAGTCATAGTAGAAATCCACGTAGTTATAGAGGAAGATCCAAGTCTAGAAGAGATATCAAATGTTTCTACTATAACATGCTAGGTCACATAAAGAAATAGTGTAGATTTTGGAAACGAGAACAGAATGAAAAGAAGAAAAATGAGAAAGAGGCCAATACATTTATTGTTGAAAGTGATATCATTATTGTTTGTGATGACGGTTGTGTCAGTCTTACAGCTCATGACAGTAACTAGGTAATTGACTTTGGTGCTTCATTTCATGTTACTTCTCATGGTGATTTCTTCAAATCTTACACTATTGGTAATTTTGGTAATGTCAGAATAGGAAATAGTGGTACATCTAAGATTGTGGGTATTGGAGATATTTGCTTAGAGACCAGTATTGGGAGCAAATTGATACTCAAAGATGTCAAGCATAGTCCAGATATTCATCTTAACTTGATATCTATAGGCAGACTTGATGATGAGAGCTTTGCACACTATTTTAGTGAAAGCAAATGGAAGCTTACTAAAGGTTCTCTAATTGTGGCTAAAGGAAAGAAGCTTAACTCTTTTTATGTCATGGAAGCTAAGCTACACAAAGGAGAGATTAATGTAATTCAAAAGGGTGAAAGTATAGATCTTTGACACAAGAGGCTTGGTCATATCAGTGAAAAGGGACTTCAAACTCTTGCTAGAAAGCAGTTCTTACCAGAGTTGCAAGGTACATCTCTTAAATCTTGTGATCATTGCTTAGCTAGAAAAACACATAGAGATTCCTTTCATATATATCCATCATCTAGAAGATCAGATGTTATTGATTTGCTTCATATTGACGTATGTACTGTGCAAACTAGAACTCTTGGAGGTGCTCTTTATTTTGTTACTTTTATTGATGACCATTCTAGAAAAGTATAGGCTTTTGCTTTGAAATCTAAAGACCAAGTACTTGATATTTTCAAAGAGTTTCATGTCAGTGTTGAAAGAGAAACTGGAAGATAGCTAAAGTGTATTCGAGCAGATAATGGTGGCGAGTATAAGGGTCCATTTGAGAATTATTATAGGTTTCATGATATTAGGCTTGAGAAAATAGTTCCTAAAACTCCTCAATAGAACGGTGTGGCAGAAAGGATGAATATAACCATTGAAGAAAGGATTAGGTGTATGCTTTCCCATGCTAAGTTACCTAAGTCATTTTGGGGGGAGGCTTTGAGAACTACAATTAACCTTATAAATCATTCTCCATCAGTTCATCTAAAAGGTGATGTTTCAGAGAGAGTATAGAAAGAAAAAGATATATCTTATAATTATTTGAGAGTCTTTGGGTATAAAGTATTTATTCATATTCCTAAAAATGAAAGGTCCAAGCTTGATAATAAGGCAAAAGCATGGGATCTAGTGAATAAGAAAATTATTTAAAGCAGAGATATTATGTTTCTTGAAGACCAATTGTTTGATGATGGTGATAATATTGGGAAGCCAAAAACCTATGTTTATATTCCTTAGAGTTTGGGTCCAGTTCCTTCGCATGTAGTTCATAATGATCATGAGGGAGATGAACAAGAAGATTGTGATGAGAATGCCAGTGATGATACTCCTACAGTTGATGATATTGAACTAACTAAACAAGCACCTCCACCACCAGTTGAGATTCCATTGAGAAGATCCATAAGAGAGCAATAACCATCTACCAGATATCCTCTACCTGAGTATGTTATGCCTACTGACGGGGGAGAGCCAGAAACTTACTAAGAAGATATTCTACATGAGCATAAGAATAGTGGGTTAAAGCCATACAAGAAGAGATAAGATCCTTGCTTGAGAACCACACCTATGATTTAGTAAAGTTACCTAAAGAGGAGAAGGCTTTCAAGAATAAATGGGTTAAAGACTGAAAATAATAGCTCACAACAAAGATATAAGGCACGACTAGTTGTAAAAGGATTTAGTCAGAAGAAAGGCATTGACTTTGAATAAATATTTTCTCCTGTAGTGAAAATGTCCTCTATCGGAGTTATTCTTGGTTTGGCTGCCCGCTTGAATTTAGAAGTTGAGCAACTTGATGTGAAAACAACATTTCTTCATAGTGACTTAGAAGAAGAAATTTACATGAAGCAACCATAAGGTTTCAAAGTCAAGGGAGAAGAAAATCTTGTGTGTAAGCATAGGAAAAGCTTATATAGACTCAAATAGACACCTAGATAGTTGTATAAAAAGTTTGATTCCTTCATGAGACAAGGGTATAATAGAACCATATATGATCATTGTGTGTTTATGAAGAAATTTTCAGATGATGATTTTATTATTCTCCTACTATATATTGATGATATACTAATTGTTGGCCATGCTGCTAGTAAAATTGAAAAGCTTAAAAGAGAGCTAAGTAAGTCTTTTGCCATAAAAAACTTGGGATCGGTGAAACAAATACTTGGCATAAAGATTCTTCGTGATAGGAAGAAAAAGAAGATTTGGCTAACTCAGGAGACTTACATTGAAAATGTTATTGAAAGATTCAATATGAGTAAAGCTAAAGCAGTTAATTCTACACTTGTAGGTCATTTCAAGCTTAATTCGAAACAATGTCCTACAAGTGAGAAAGAAAAAGAAGAAATGTCCAGAGTGCCTTACTTATCTACAATAGGTAGTTTGATATATACTATGGTTTGTACTAGGCCAAATATAACTCATGCAGTTGTAGTTGTCAGCCATTTCTCTCTAATCCTGGTAAGGAACATTGGGCAATAGTGAAATGGATATTAAGATATCTAAGAGGTACTTCCAGGTTGTGTTTATGTTTTAGTAGTGATGAACCTGTGTTAGAGGGGTACACAGGTACAGACATGGCAGGTGATACTAATTCCAAGAAGTCCACTTCGGGATTCTTGATGACATTTGCAGGGGGAGCAGTCTCTTAGTAGTCTAAGTTACAGAATTGTGTTGCTCTATCAACCACAGAAGAAAAATACATAGCAATTACTGAAGCCTGCAAGGAAGCTTTATGGATGAAAAAGTTTCTACAGGAATTGAGCTTGAAACAGGAAGGATATACTATTTACTGTGACAGTCATAGTATCATTCATCTCTCCAAGAATTTAACATACCATTCTAGATCCAAGCATATTGATGTACTATCAATTGGTTTCATCATCAAAATTTGAGATTCAACACTAACATTCTCTAGAAATTTGGTTTTTGTTTCAAGACTTGAGCTTGGGACACTTTGATAAGAAAAAAATATGAAATTAGTCTAAATAATATATGCAGAATTGAGGGATATAAGAATGGAGTCATTTCTACTATTGAGATGAGTAGAAATAGAATGTTTCCTTTCATTTGTATATTATAGTATTTGTGTTCTGGCCATCTATACTTTTATAGCTTGAAAATGCTGGATCAAAAAAATATGGTTACAAGTCTCCCTATAATTAACTACCCTAATGAAGCATATAAAGAATGCATTACATGAAAGCAACATTATCAACCTTTTCCTATAAACAATTGTAGAAGAGCTAGAAATTATGCATTTAGATATTTGTAGAATCGATTAATCTAACTTCATTTGCTAACAAAAAATATTTCCTTGTATTGATAATTTCAATAGAAAAAGTTGGTTTTATTTTCTTAAGAAAAAATATAAAGTCTTTAATATTGTTCAAAGATTTAAAATTATAGTTGAAAGAAAAATGATTGTGATATTAAGATTTAAGAACTTACAAGGGTGGTAAATTTACTTCCAATGATTTCAATAAATTTTATGAAAATCATGGCATTAAGAGATAATTGATCGTAACATATACTTCATGACAAAATGATATTGCTGAAAAGATAATAGAAAATTAATGAATATGATTAGGAGTATGTTAAAAATCAAATCATTACCTAAGATAATTTGGACTAAGGTTGTATCTCCAAGTTTATATATTTTAAGTTTATATCTCTCAAAAAGGTATAAATTGTTAGAATTTTAAGGGTCACATGTCTATAATTAAATGTGTTAAGCCATTATTTTGATTAGATAAAATTAAAATGATCTAATTAAAGTAAAGTTATTTGGCTAAGGGACATAATTATTATGAAAATTAATTGTGTGAATATCATTAGTTACATTCCTAACTTGATGATGAGATAAGTTAGGAATATGAAACATCCTGACTTGATGACAAGACAAGTTAGGAATATGAAACTCCCGGAGCATTTCTATAAATAAGGTTATGGTCCCCAATTACAATATCAATTTATCATATTTCTCTTCACCCGTCAAAGAGAGACAAAAGGTTCTTAGAGATACTCTATAATTGGAAGGTTAATTTACTAATTAAACCAAAATACTCAAATGAACTCATCGGGTACGCTTTCATGTTAATATGTTTTATAATTGTTGTAGGATTTTATGTATATTATTGTGCATCTAATAAGTTTTTATAGAAACGTTCTAAAATTCAGTTTTACTTCTATAAAATATGTTTGATCCATATTTGATGGGTTAAAGAATCAACAATTGGTATCAGAGCTCTCCTACAATGATTACTAAACATCTAGGCTTATTTTATTTTATGTATTTGAATGGTTTTTTTTTATCAGTATTTTAGTGTGATTCAGTTCTCTATTGTCATTGCGGAAAATGATGGTTTTATGTAATTATGCTGCAGCATACTTCACAATTTGAGATGCATTTTTCTGTGCTTTTTCCTCTTCACGGTATGCATAATATATGATATTACAGCACCTATTGTTGTTCATTTTCACGCTGCAATACATTGAACCTCCTCACTGTAGTATGTCTTTCAGTTTATTTTTAAATGCCTTTGGATTTTATCTAATTAATTTTTAATTAATAATAGTTGGTTTAAACATAATATTGGTTCTATAAAGTTGATTGTTGACATAAATTGAATAGCTTACATGCAGCAAATGTTTGAATCAACAAATTAATGTTAAACTAATTTGATTAATATGGTTCAAATTCAATTAGTGATTATATAGTGTTTAATATTGGATTGAATAATTTGATGCATGAAGTTACCAAAGTGACCTCTCATGTGTGACAATTCTCATGAAAATATTAGATGTAATGTGTATTTACATCCATGCGGTAATTACCCAGCTCAAAAGAAGGTTAATGACTGGCAAGATTCTATACACACCTGTAATGGTAAACACATGACAATTATAAAGTTATACATGTGAATAATAAATCAATCCAAAGATGCGATGCTAAACGGAACCAACTTTAAGGATTGGAAGGAAAACATTCTGATCGTTTTGGGCTGCATAGATCTGGACCTTGTGCTAAGGAAAGACCAACCCGCTTCTTTTATGGAAAATAGTACTCATGATGAAAGGAGACTATATGAGAAATGGGACAGGTCTAATCATATGAGTCTGATGATCATTAAGCGTGGTATTCCAGAAGCCTTTAGGGGTGTGGTATCCGAAGGGATTATCAAGGCTAAAGATTTTCTTACCCAAATAGAAAAGCATTTTCTTAAAAATGATAAGGCAAAAATAAGCACTCTGCTTCAAAGCTTGTTTTCTATGAGGTATAACGGCAAAAGAAGTATAAGGGAGTACATCATGGAGATATCTAATCTTGCTTCAAAACTTAAAAAATTAAAGCTTTGCTTATCAAAAGACTTACTTGTCCATTTAGTTCTGGTATCTCTCCCTGCATAATTCAGTCAGTTTAAGGTCAGTTATAATTGTCAAAAGGACAAATGGTCTCTTAATGAGCTCATTTCATATTGTGTGCAAGAAGAAGAAAGGCTGAAGTAAGAAAAGACTGAAAGTGCCAACTTGGCCAACACCTATAAGGACAAGGGAAAGAAAAGAAAATAGAAGAAACAAAATAAGGATGATACTTGTTTCTTTTGCAAGAAATCTGGGCATTTGAAGAAAGAATGTGCCAAATATCACGCGTGGCATACTAAAAAAGGTACATTCCTACTTTAGTTTGTTCTAAAGTCAATTTAACTTTAGTACTAAGAAACACTTAGTGGTTAGACTCCGATACAACTACTAACATCAGTGTTTCAATGCAGGGTTGCTTGAGCTACCGAAGGCCCAATTATGCTAAGAGATGTATTTATGTGGGGGATGAAAAATAAGTATACGTGGAAGTTATAGGCACATTTAGATTGTTATTGTGTACTGGATATTATTTTGATTTGAAAGATACTTTTGTTGTCTAGTTATTTAGACAAAATTTAATTTTTGTTTCTTATTTGGACAAATCTGGTTATTCTCGTTCATTTGGAAATAATCAGTTTACTTTATCTTTAAATTCAAACATGATTGGAATTAGTTCACTTATGGCTTATGACAATCTATATTTGCTTGATACTATAACATCCTATCATGAATCCTTGAATGCAAAATTATGAGGTACTAAGCGTAAAATTAAAAATTTAGGTGTATTATGGCACAAACATTTGGGTCACAAACGTTTGGGTCACATCTCTAGAAATAAAAGGTTCTTAGAGATACTTTACAATTGGAAGGCTAATTCAGCAATTAAACCAAAACACTTAGATGGATTCATCAGGTACACTTCCGTGTTAATATATTTCATAGTTATTATAGGATTTTATGTATATTATTGTGGATCTACTAAGTTTTTATAGAAATATTCTAAAATTCGGTTTTACTTCTATAAAACATGTTTGATCCATATTTGATGTGTTAAAGAACCAACAATTAGTATCAGAGCTCTCTTACAATGATTACTGAACATCTAGGCTTGTTTTATTTTATGTATTTGAATTGTATTTTTCATCAGTATTTTAGCGTGATTCGGTTCTCTATTGTTGTCGGGAAAAATGATGGTTTTATATAATTATGCTACAGTATACTTCACAATTTGAGATACTTTTTTCTATGCCTTTTCTCTTCATAATATGCACAACATATGATATTACAGCTCCTATTGTTGTTCATTTTCACGCTGCAATACATTGAACCTCTTCACTGTAGTGTGTCTTTCAGTTTATTTTTAAATGCCTTTAGATTTTATCTAATTAATTTTTAATTAATAATAGTCGGTTTAAATATAATATTGGTTCTATAAAGTTGATTGTTGACATAAATCTAATAGCTTTGCAGCAAATGTTTGAATCATAAATTAAGGTTAAATCAATTTGATTAATATGGTTCAAATTCAATTAGTGATTATATAGTTGTTTAATATTGGATTGAGTAATTTGATGCATGAAGTTACCAAAGTGACCTCTCATGTGTGGCAATTCTCATGAAAATATTAGATGTATTATGTATTTACATCCATGCGGTAATTACACGGCTCAAAAGAAGGTTAATAACTGGCAGGATTCTATACACACCTGTAATGGTAAACACGTGACAATTATAAAGTTATACATGTGAATAATAAATCAATCCAAAGATGGATTTATCATTTGACATGCCTTATTATAAGTGTTTGATCATTACAATAAGACTACTATTAGCAATTAATATTGAAGTCCAAAGACAATATATTAATGTTGTATTTGGTATCTTGAGATGGGTTATATCATTATTTGAATTTACTTAAGTTTATGGTAATATATATAAGCATAATTTGTGATTGTCTATTATTCTTTTGTTTAGGTTCTCTTGCAACAATATCTGCTAACCTTAGTTTAGTATCGGTTCTAAATGGAACCAACTTTAAGGATTGGAAGGAAAACATTGGAAGAAAAACATTCTGATCATTTTGAGCTGCATGGATCTGGACCTTGTGCTAAGGAAAGACCAACCCGCTTCTCTTATGGAAAATAATACTTATGATGAAAGGAGGCTATATAAGAAATGGGATAGGTCTAATCACATGAGTCTCATGATCATTAAGCATGGCATTCCGGAAGCCTTTAGGGATGCAGTATTTGAAGGGATTACCAAGGCTAAATATTTTCTTATCGAAATAGAAAAACGTTTTCTTAAAAATGATAAGGCAAAAATAAGTACTTTGCTTCAAAGCTTGTTTTCCATGAGGTACAATAGCAAAGGAAATATAAGGGAGTACATCATGGAGATGTATAATCTTGCTTCAAAACTTAAGACATTAAAGCTTAGCTTATCAAAGGACTTACTTGTCCATTTAGTTCTGATATCTCTCCCTACACAATTCAGTCAATTTAAGGTTAGTTATAACTGCCAAAAGGACATGGTTTCTTAATGAGCTCATTTCATATTATGTGCAAGAAGAAGAAAGACTGAAGTGCCAACGTAGCCAACACCTCTAAGGACAAGGGCAAGAAAAGAAAATATAAATCTAGAAAGAATGAAGCTAATTAGGGAGGGTCCAGTATAGAAGAAACAAAATAAGGATGATACTTGTTTCTTCTATAAGAAATTTGGGCATTTAAAGAAGGACTATGCCAAATATCACGCTTGGCATGCTAAAAAGGGTATGTTCCTTACTTTGGTTTTTTTAAAGTCAATTTAACTTCAGAATCAAGAAACACTTGGTGGTTAGACTTTGGTGCAACTACTAATATCAGTGTTTCAATGCATGGTTGCCTGAGCTACCGAAGGCCCAATGATGCTAAGAGATGCATTTATATAGGGTATGGAAAATCGATATATATGGAAGCTATAAGCACATTTAGATTGTTATTGTGTGTTGGATATTATTTGGATTTGAAAGACACTTTTGTTGTACCGTTATTTAGACAAAATTTAATTTATGTTTCTTACTTGAATAAATCTGGTTATTCTTGTTCATTTGGAACTGGTTCACTTATGGCTTATGACAATCTATATTTGCTTGATACTATAGCATCCTATCATGAACCCCTGAATGCAGAATTGCGAGGTACTAAACGTAAAATTAAAAATTCGGGTATATTATGGCACAAACGTTTTGGTCACATCTCTAGAAATAGAGTTAAAAGATGTATATCAGAAGGGATTCTTGATCCCATTGACTTATTAGGTTTAGATGTTTATGTTGAGTGCATTGAAGGTACACAAACCAAACCTAAGAGATCATATACATATAGAGCTACGGACGTCTTAGAATTTATACATACGGATATTTGTGGGCCATTTCCTACACCTTCGTGGAATGGTCAATAATATTTTATATCATTCATAGACGATTACTCTATATATGGATACTTGTATCTAATACATAAAAAATTTCAGTCTTTGGATGTGTTCAATCATTTAAAGCTGAAGTTGAAAACCAACTCAGCAAAAGGTAAAAAGCGACAGATGTAACCGTAGAAGGGAACATTACGACAAAAATGACGACTCAAGTGAACAACATCTAGGACCATTTGCTTTATACCTAGAGGAGTATAGAATTGTCCCTTAGTATACATTGCCAGGGTCACCTAGCATGAATAATGTAGTTGAAAGATGAAACCACACACTTAAGGACATGGTAAGAAGTATGATTACTCAATCTACTTTATCAGAGTCATTATGGGGAGAAGCAATAAAGACTGCAGCTTACATTCTTAATAGAATACCAACTAAAGCAACTACAAAAATACCTTATGAGCTTTGGACTAGGAGAAAACCTAGTCTAAAACACTTTCATATATGGGGTTGTCCAATTGAGGTAAGGCCTTACAGGCCTAATAAAAAGAAATTGGAACCCCGAATAGTGAGTAGTTACTTTATTGGTTATTCTAAGCGATCTAAGGGATATAAATTTTATGATCCCAAATCAAGAAATATTTTTGAGATGGGTATTGCTACATTCTTTGAGGATATTGAGTTTGGAGAGAAAAATAAGGTTAAAGGCTTTACCTTTAAGGAAGAATTTGTTCAATCTGATCCAATTCATATAGTTGCTACTAATGTGGCAAATCCAGTATCTCAAAAGGATATAATCATTTTAACTCTCATACAGTATAAGAAAATTATTCATGAGGAACAAACTCAACATCCTCAAGAATCCATGCCACCAGAGCCAGCACCTTTGCGACGATCCACTAGGGAAAGGAGGAGTGTCATTTTGGATGATTATATGGTATTTCTCCAAGAACATAAAGTAAATAGTGGTATAATGGAAGATGATTCAATCAACTTCTGTCAAGCCATGAAGGATTCCAATTCGGATAAGTGGATTGAAGTAATGAATCAAGAATATAAGTCTATGCAAGACAATAAAGATTAGGAACTTGTCCCGTTACTAAAAGATGTGAAACTCATTGGTTGTAAATAAATTTTTAAAACCAAAAGGGATTCTAATGGTAACGTGGAGAGGTATAAAGTATGTCTTGTGATAAAGGGCTATACTCAAAAGGAATGGATTGACTTTAAAGAGACATTCTCTTCGGTTTCAACGAAGGACTCTTTTAGGATAATTATGGCTCTAACTGCACATTTTGATTTGGAGCTTCATCAGATGGATGTTAAAATAATATTTCTCAATGAAAACATTGATGAAATAATTTATATGGTACAACCAGCAGAATATTTTGTGTCAGGAGTCCCAAAGAAAATGGTATGTAAATTGATAAAATCCATCTATGGGCTAAAATAAGCATCCGGTTAGTGGTATCACAAATTTTATCAAGTAATTACCGCATTAGGTTTTGAGGTGAATGTTGTTAATGATTCTATGTATCACAAATTTAGTGGGAGCAAATTTATTTTCTTGATATTGTATGTGGATGATATTTTGCTTGCCATAAATGATGTAGGCGTATTACATGAAACCAAGAGATTTTTATCCAAAAATTTTGAGATAAAAGATCTTGGTGACGCCTCTTTTGTATTAAGAATTCAGATACACCGAGATAGATCTCAGGGTATTCTAGGATTATTACAAAGGAGCTATATCGATAATGTACTCAAAAGGTTTGGTATGCAGGACTGCAAATCAAGAGACACCCATGTCGCAAAGGGAGACAAGTTCAGTCTCAATTAGTGCCCTAAAGAAAATCTGAAAACTCAAGAAATACATAAGATTCCCTATGTATCAGCTATAGGGAGTCTAATGTAGCACAGGTTTGTACACATCCGGATATAACGTACAATGTTGGAGTGTTAGGCAGATACTTAAGCAATCCTGTAATGGATCATTGGAAAGCAGCTAAAAGAGTTATGAGATATTTAAAGAGGACAAAAGATCATATGCTCACATATATGAGATCAGACCATTTGGAGATCATTGGGTATTCTGACTCTGATTTTGCTAGAAGCCAAGACAATAGGAAATCCACTTTGGGCTACATTTATATGTTGGTTGGTAGGGTGATTTCTTGGCGTAGTGCCAAGCAATCTCTTATTACTTCTTCCAACATGGTAGTGGAATTTGTAGCAAGTTTTGAGGTGTCCAATCATGGAATTTGGCTGAGGAATTTTATCACAGGGCTGTAAATAGTACAATGGATTGAAAGACCATTAAATATATACTATGATAATAAATCAGTTATTTTATACTCCAACAATAATAGGAGCTTGACTAAGTGAAAGCACATTGACATCAAGTTTCTAATTATGAAAGAAATGGTACAAAGTAAATAAATTTCTATATAACACTTAGGAACAGACTTTATGTTGGCAAATCCTCTCCCAAAAGGTGTATCATCCAAGGTATTTCATGAGCATACTGCTCATATGGGTATATTAAAATTTGAGGAAACTTTAGTTTAATGAGAGTCTGTCATATGTTTATTGTATGTTCTATACCAGATTT
This sequence comes from Musa itinerans, assembly GCA_001649415.1. NCBI lineage: Eukaryota > Viridiplantae > Streptophyta > Magnoliopsida > Zingiberales > Musaceae > Musa > Musa itinerans. The sequence continues at coordinate 31,118 of LVTN01002627.1, forward strand.
TATATTTATATAGATATTTTCTGATCAGAAATAAAGCTTCAGTTTATTATACTTTAGACATTATGGCTATTAAAGTTATTAATGATCTCAAAAAGATAAAGTTGGACCAGTTGAAAATTGACATATACATATCACATTCATGTAATTTTTATGCTACACATTTCATAATTGATCTATGTCATTTAGTTATGTTAATATTAGTGATCATTGATGGGTTTAACTATGATTGATATAGCGAAGACCGTTTTGGTCATATACTAATATAATCAATGGACGAGATTGTTTTATATGTCCTGTTTAATAATGACAATAATTTTGAGCTCATAAAGTATAGCACATATATAATGATACATATGTGACTCAGTAGGAGATTGTTAGAATTTTAAGGGTCACACATGTATAATTAAATGTGTTAAATCATTATTTTGATTAGTCAAAATTAAAATGATCGAATTAAAGTAAAGTTATTTGGCTAAGGGATATAATTAATATGAAAATTAATTGTATGGATAATATGAAAATTAATTAAGGGATATTTGACTTAATAACAAGATAAGTTAGGAATATGAAACTTCTGGAGCATTTCTATAAATAAGGTTAGTTAAATCATTATTTTGATTAGTTAAAATTAAAATGATCGAATTAAAGTAAAGTTATTTGGCTAAGGGATATAATTAATATGAAAATTAATTGTATGGATAATATGAAAATTAATTAAGGGATATTTGACTTAATAACAAGATAAGTTAGGAATATGAAACTTCTGGAGCATTTCTATAAATAAGGTTATGGTCCCCGATTGCAGTATCAATTTATCATATTTCTTTTCACCCGTCAAAGAGAAACAAAAGATTCTTAGAGATACTCTGTAATTAGAAGTCTAATTTACCAATTAAACCAAAATACTCATATGGATTCATCAGGTATGTTTTCGTATTAATATGTTTCATAATTATTGTAGGATTTCATGTATATTATTATGGATCTAATAAGTTTTTATGAAAATATTCTAAAATTCAGGTTTGCCCATAATGTGTTAAAGAACCAACATAAATATGATATTTGAAGTATAGAGTGGTTATATGCCCCTAGCTGTGTCATCTCAAAGTTTTTTGCTATGGTCCTTGTGCTCA
>LVTN01002628.1:0-19460 GCA_001649415.1 Musa itinerans
TCCTTTTTATTACATGAAATAGTCCACGTAACATTCTTTGGTAAGGCAGTCTCTAATTGCCTCCAACAATCTTCTTTTAACCTCTTATCTATACGAGTGATAAGGGAGGAACGACCCATAATTTTTTACCTTGGATATTTGTTCACATGGGTAGACAGGTGGAGAGTAGCATTTATCTTCTCCTTCCACCCTAAACACTACACGATTGGTCACGTATTGGATGACGATTGATTGATGGTATACTCTCTATCAAATTAAAATTATTGATTATCCTTTTTTTATCTACCATGTGATATATGATTTTAATCAAAAAAATCTCAAAGTGCTACTAAGAATAATTCAAAACAAAATTTAGGAGCTTCTTTTGCCTAGAAAGTATTACGTAGAAAGTGATAGATTAGTAAAGTTAAATTGATACATTTATCAAGCTTGTGAGTGGTTATATAAATGGATGATGTGAAAAGCGCTAGCTTTTTCCTCACTTTCCAAACTTGGCATACCAAAATTGTTATATTATATGATCATATTTAATTAAGTAAGATATATTATAGATATGATTAGATTCTAATTATGATTATCGATTAATAAAAAAAAGTTTAATTATGATAGAATTGCATAAGAGATGACCTCCATGAGAGAGACTCTCATAATTATTTATTCTAAACTTTCTGCTCTCGCATATAAAAAGACAGAACGTCCTAGGAACGAAATAACCTAAACAATCATTGAGAGATTATAGATTTTCTCTTATCTCTTTTTGTTTCTAATCCATTACTCATAGCAATCATATGAAAAATAGGAAGAGGGGAAAAGATGAGTCTAATTTTTTTGTAGATCGATATCGTTACAACTTTCGGATCCGACGATGATGCACTTATAATTCAGATAAAGGCTTTTAGAGTAGTATCAAAAGGCACTTATCGTAAATTTGATATATTATTATTTGATTTTATTTTTTGCATTATTTTTTTGCATAATAATAGCATATTATGATTTTTATGTTTATAATTGATATCAAAGTCATATTTTAAAATAAAATACTTTATATCATAAAATTATTTCAAATCTATTTTGTATTTAGACCTATTTGTTAGCAGCTTGTGAAAAGATATTATTTGGTTTTGATTTATGATGCTTGAACGATATATTTGTATTATCAATATACTTTTATATCTAATCCATTCTATCACAAAGTATTCCTATAGGAACTGTGGATTTTTCATATTTTTAAATTAATTCATTTCATTTTAAATAAACTAAATTATTATTAAAACTAATATTATATTAATAATATCAGTGTTATCTCAAAGTGCTACCTCATCATCTCGAGAAATTTTATTTATGACGGAGGAACAATAGATTTTTCATACTCACTTGATTAATCTATTCAATTTTGAATAAGATAAACTATTATCAAAACTAATTAATAATATCAAATATTTTTAAATAATAAAAAAATATTTTATGATATTTAAAAATAAATATATTCAAATATAAACAGAATAAAATATATACAAGTATATAAACAATCAAATATGTCGAAATAGAACTATAAATCAATAATTTTCTCCATTAACCTCATTCTTCTTGGGTACGTCTCCAACTACTTCGTGCGACACCTCCCGTTGAAGTACGGCTGGCGTTTGATGCTCGGTGTTAGTGTAAACAACTTTACGCCGTGGCCTCGGGACCAACACGGCTAGGTTCGAGTCCGAATGAGCGGAGATCTTCCTGAACGACCCTTGAGACTGCTGAGGTAGCCGACTGCGTTAGTCCGACCGCGACGGGCTCTCCACTTTCTCCGAGAAGGGACTCCTTGCTTGGGCGCTCGGTGGGAGGCACTCTGTCTTCGTCCCTGCACACTGGTCGGGTCGGGAGAGCTCGACCCGACCCCTCCAACGATCAAGTTAGTCAATAGTTTTAAGGGATTTTTTCAGCCTTCTCCTCCTCTCTTTCTTTCGTTTCGAACGCGAGAGTTTTTATAGGGAAGGTCACTGTTTCCTGATGTGCCCGCTTGCAGGGAGCAAGGTCGTACCTTTGATAGCGTCTGACACCGGTTTTGGTGTTGCGTGAAGGACTTGGCTCCTGCAGGATGGCGACGTGCCTCGGTCGACGTTCTAGTCTGCTTCGGCCAGGCGCTGTTAGGTTAGACCGAGGCAAGCGACCCCTTCAGCTCCTCAGCATGCGTGACCTGGGAGACGTCATCCGGGAGCAGGTGACGTTAGTTCGCATCGCATCATTATTATTACCCTTATCATTGTCCCCCCCGAAGGAAGCCATGCATCGGCTGCTACTAGGGGGGTCCGAGGCGTGGTTTCTACTTTCAGTGGTTGTTCCTGCCGGTTTGCCCTCTGGTCAGTGCCGAGAAGGTTTCCCCGAGGGTTGCGATGGTTGATTGCTGGTCCGTTGTCCTGTGCGTCGTGTGACCGTGGGGTATGACTTGAGAAAGGCTGGAGACTCGGGCGAACAGGTCACGTCGAGGTGTAGGATTCGTGCAGTCTGCGACCGAGGTGTGACTGTGGCCGAGGAACATGGCTCAGGCAGGCAGGCCGCGTAGAGGTGGACTCGGGCAGCGTATGGCCGAGGAGGCTCAGGCGGGCAGGCTGCGCAAAGGTGGACTCGGGCAGCATGTGGCCGAGGAATACGGTTCAGGCAGGTGGGCCGCGTAGAGGTGGACTCGGGCAGCGTGCGGCCGAGAAACACGGCTCAGGTGGGCAGGTCGCGCAGAGGTGGACTCGGGCAGCATACGATCGAGGAGGCTCAAGCGGGCAGGCCGCGCAGAGGTGGACTCGGGCATCATGCGGTCGTGGAACACGGCTCAGGTGGGCGGGCCGCGCAGAGGTGGACTCGGGCAGCGTGCGGCCGAGGAACACGGCTCAAGCGGGCAGGCCGCGCAGAGGTGGACTCGGGCAGCGTACGGCTGAGGAGGCTCTGGCGGGCAGGCCGCACAGAGGTGGACTCGGGCAGCATGCGATCGAGGAACACGGCTCAGGCGGGCGGGCCACACAGAGGTGGACTCGAGCAGCGTGCGACCGAGGAACACAGCTCAGGTGGGCAGGACGCATAGAGGTGGACTCGGGCAGTGTGCGACCGAGCAGTTGCTTGGAGCAGCAATCTATGAACGTGGGTGGCCAAGCAAATCTTCGTCTGCGCGGGAGCCCAGGGGATGATCCCTTACGTAGAGTCGCCGGCTCTAGGGAGTCGAGATCGAGAAGACTGCGCTTTGGTATTCGCTCCGTGTGCCCTTTGGCTGTCACGTCAGGCCTTATTTATGGTGGGGTGACGTTCGACCTGCCTGATGCGATGTGCTTTGCGAGAAGGGCACCGATGGGCTGTCGCCCACTCCCCAAGAGGCGAAGGGTCGCTACTAGTGGGATCTTCCCTATAAGCAGCGCGCGGTTGGTTCCCCGCACGCCTCCTACTGGGCATCTGTTCAATTGCTCCTTCCGGACCCCATCACTTTCGTTCGAGTCGGCCCTCCTACCTCACCTTCGAATGTTAATAAGGATGGCCTCCCCCTCCTCCTCGACTTTACCCTCTTCTCCTTCCTCTTCTAGTAATGTCGGGGAAAAAATGTCATCGCCGAGCCCCAACTTGTCATCAGACGAGAAGGCAGCTCAGGCCCTTGAAACCCTGATGTGGCCACACGACCTTGACTCCATAGTGAGCGAGTTGTCGCTCGGCAACCTCCGGGAGCACTACAGCATCCCGGAGGACTATGTTCTTGTCACCCCCGAGCTAGGGCAATGGGTGTACGACCCAATCCCCAAGGGTTTCGCCTTAACCCTGGATGCCCTCGAGGTGAGGTTACGTTTCCCTTTGCACCCCGTCATTAGCTCCTGTATTTCCTGGTGGCGCATTTCTCCATCACAGATGGCGCCAAACTCCTGGCGCTATCTGGTGGCATTCTTGGGGGAGTGTCACTACGCCAATATCACCCCGACTCGGTCCCTTTTCCTGTCTTATTTCTGCCTTTCCAATGGGTCTGGGGGTTATTATCTGTTAGCCCGGTCGAGCTTCCGGGTTAGCGGGGCCCCTTCCAGTAACAAAGGATGGAAGGGGCGTTTCTTTTACGTTTGCTACACAAGAGGCTGGAGTTTCGGGATCCGGTGGTCGGCACGCATGATCGATAACACCGCCCTAATTCTGAAGTACGACAAGCACAAGGACCTTCAGAGGCTCAAAGAGATTCTTCCCGCCTCCCGAGTCATCCGGAACATGACCGAGCAGTGGTTGATCGAGTCGGGTCTTAGCCCGACGCCTCGAGGTATGCCCGTAGTGGGTAGTTTAGGGTCTTTACGAATCATTTAGAATGCTAACCAATGTCCGCATTTTTGTGCAGAAATGGTGAATCTTAGATCCGTGCACGGGGGGTGGGCTTCGTTGGCTTCGTCCTTGCGCCCACTGACCGAGCCGAGGATCGGCTCGAAAGAAGCGCTGGTGGAGGTCGAGGCCGGTCGGCCTCGGAAGAAAGTAAAGATTTGCATCGTGAAGGGATCCGATGCGTCAACGGCCCCGTCGGGAGGAGCCGCTACTGAGCCAGCCGATCGTGCGGGGAGGAGCCTCAGGCGGGGTGAGGCCGGTCCTAGTATGGGGGGGGGCGGGGAAGGCGCCTTGGGAGCCTTCTGTTCGCAAACTCTGCCGCCTTCCTATGGGTATGAAGGACGAGCCTTACCAGGCTCGAGCAATGGGTAACCTCCCAGAGGGCCAAGCCTCCGACCCGTTGGTGGCCCGCGGGGACCGGGTATGGGCCGACGGGGATTCCGCAGCCTTGTTTGTTCGAGGAGGGCTCCAACCTGACATGGCTCAAGAATTGTACACCTTGTCTCCGGAGTCCTACTTGGCAGGTCTACCAAGTCGCTGTTGTGGGTAAGCATCTCGCCACCGGCTCCTCGTCAGTACCTGGGTGGGATTGTTCTGACTCCTTTCCTTGCAGGGCCAGCACTACGCGATGGCACTGATGGACCGCGTGCGGGGTGCTGGCGGAGTCATCGGCGATTTGAGAAACCACAACGTCGAGCTGCATAGGCAGATCGAAGAGATCCGCGCGGGAGCGGCTCCTGAGGCGGTGGCTACGGCCGAGCAGCGCGCATCAGACTTGGAGGCGGAAGCGACGCGTCTCAAGTCTGAGCTCAAGGTGGCTGAGGAGCAGAACAAGGAGCTCCAGGTGCATCTGAAGGCGACTCGAGCCGAGGTCCACTTGGCAAAGGGTGAGATGCTTGCGCTCACTCAGAAGCTGGATGAGGCACATGCCGAGGCGCGCATGGCTTCCAAGGCCCTAGCTGACGAGATTCGTCAAAGGCCAGAGAAAGACAAGAAGCTAATCGAGGCCTACAAAGAATCCTCGGGCTTCCAACTCGGGCTGACATGGACGAGGCAGGTTACCTATGAGTATGGGTACCGGATCGCTCTGGCTCGCTTCAGAGCGCGCCACCCCGGTCTAGAGGTCGCGAAAGATTCCTTTGCTTCTTTCCTGAGGACTTGGACATCGACATGCCCGAGGAAGTTCCCTTTGATGACAGCGTGGAACTCCCCGAGAAATAGGGCAGACCTATTGTAATATTTTTCCTAATGGGGTTAGTCGGGTGTCGACAGACACTGTAAGACATGGTTGTCTGGTCCTGTAACCGAATTTTTATTTTAAATAAAAGTTTTTCGTTCAAACTTCTTCATCGTCTCACTTGATTTCACTATACGAAAAACCTTTTAAGATTCTGCATGTTTCACGTCCTTGGGAGGGGGTGGCCTTGCATCGTTGCGAGCCGGTATGTGCCGATTCTGACGACGTCGACCACCCGATAAGGTCCTTCCCAGTTAGGGGCGAGCTTGCCACGCGCTCGAGCCGGGTCGCTAACTTTGGCTTTGTGTATGACTAGATCGCCCAACTTAATCGGTCGAGGGCGCACCTTCCAGTTATAGATTATGGCGACAGCTCTCTTGTAGGAGAGGGCTTTTAAGTGTGCATCAGCATGCCGCTCTTCGAGCACGTCGAGACCGGCTCGGAGTCCTTTGATTGATGTCCTTTCCTCATAGTTTTCCGTCCGAGGGGTGGGGATAACCACCTCGAGCGATAGGACGGCCTCGGTCTCGTATGCGAGGCTGTAGGGGGATTCTCTAGTCGCAGTTTTGGGGGTGGTCCACAAGGACCACAAGATGCTCGGAGCTCGTCCACCCAAGCCGATCGAGCCGCGGACACTCTTCTTCTAAGCCCATCCAGAATGGATCGGTTGGTTGTCTTCACCAAACCGTTCGTTTGGGGGTGGGCAACCGAGCTGAACCTTAGTTGAATCCTATGGTTCGTGCAAAATTCTTGGAACCATGCACTGGCGAACTGGGCCCCGTTGTCCGTGATGATGGTCCTAGGCAAGCCGAACCGAGTCACTATATTTTTCCATACGAATTTCTCCACCTGACGTTCTGTGATTGTTGCTAGTGGCTCAGCTTCGACCCACTTGGTGAAGTAATCCACTCCCACGATGATGTATCTCCGCTGTCCCGAGGCTTGTGGGAAAGGTCCGAGGAGGTCCAATCCCCACTGTGCGAATGGCCATGCATAGTCAATGGGGGCAAACGGAACCATGGGCTGCCGGGGCGTCCGAGCGTGCCTCTGGCACGAGCCGCATCGTTGCACGTAAGCTTTCGTGTCTCGGCACATGGTGGGCCAATAGTACCCTTGGCGAAGGATCTTGTACGCCAAGGTTCGCCCATCGATGTGCTCTCCACAAATCCCTTCGTGGACCTCAGCCAGAACCAACCGAGCTTCTTTGGGTTCTAGGCACCGTAGGAGAGGATGCGAGAGAGACCTCTTATAGAGCCGTCCATTCATCTTGGAGTACCACGCCTGCGTACGGCGTAGGCGCCGAGCCACGGCCTCGTCGGAGGGAAGAATTCTGTCCCGCTTGAAGCGTAACATCTCCTGTACCCATGTAGTCTGCGCGTCGATCGAGGATACTACAGCGATCGCAATCGCGCGGAAAGGGAGCTCCTCGATCTTGGGCTGGGCTTCGGGAACCGACTTTGATGCCAGTTTAGCCAACGCATCTGCTCGCTCGTTCTGAATCCTCGGGACTCTAGATAATGTAAAGCGAGAGAAGTTGGCGGTCAGGCTTTTTACCTCTGCCAGGTACTTTGACATGGTCAGGTCCCGGGCCTCATACCCACCGCTGAGGTGCTCAGCCACTTGCTATGAGTCGGTGAGGACGTGTATGGCACCCACCTGCATCTCAATTGCCAACATGAGTCCTGCTAGGAGCGCCTCATATTCTGCCTCATTGTTCGTGGCTTGAAAGTCGAAGCGGAGGGAGCGCTCGAACGAACGTTCGTCAGGGGCTTCCAACACTAGCCCCGCGCCCGCCCCCTTCGAGCCGACCAATCCGTCCACGCGCAGGACCCATCCTTCTCTAACCTGCTCAGAATCCTCGTCCTTGAGCTGAGTCAGTTCTGAGATGAAGTCGGCTACCGATTGGGCTTTGATGGCGGTCCTTGGTACATATTTTATGTCGAACTCGCCGAGCTCCACTGACCACTTGAGGAGGCGACCTGCAACGTCAAATTTAGACAAAACATGCTGGAGCGGTCGGTCGGTAATTACCTTAATCGGATGGGCTTGAAAGTAGGGGCGCAGCTTTCGGGCTGTTAACACGAGCACCAGTGCCAGTCTTTCAATCGGTTGGTATCGCTCCTCGGGCCCGCTTAGGACATGGCTGATGTAGTAGACTGGTAGCTGCACCCCGAAGGTTTCTTTGGTCAAGACGGAGCTAACAGCGTGCCGGGAGGTGGCCAGGTAGATACTGAGCTTCTCCCCGAAAGAGACTAAGGCAAGGTGGGGGAGACTAGCCAGGTGTTGTTTTACGTGTACGAAGGCTTCCTCGCATTCCGCCATCCATTGGAAGTTCTTTGGGTTTTTCAGGGCCCGGAAGAAGGGGAGGCATCGATCACCCGATCGGGAAAGAAACCGAGAGAGGGCAGCGAGCCTCCCGTTCAGCCGTTGCAACTCCTTGATTGTCCGAGGGGACTGCATATTGATGATTACCTGGACCTTCTTCGGGTTGGCGTCAATTCCCCTTTCGTGTATGATGAATCCGAGGAATCTTCCCGAGCTGACGTTGAAAGCGCATTTTGTCGGGTTGAGTCGCATGTCGTATCTTCGCAACGTGGCAAACGTCTCGGCCAAGTTGGTCAGGTGGGCCACTACTGTACGACTTTTTATGATCATGTCATCGACATAGACCCCCATATTTCGCCCAATCTGCCGGGCGAACATCTTGTTTACGGTTCTATGATATGTAGCCCCAGCATTCTTCAGCCCAAACGGCATAACCCTGTAAAAGTATACACCCTGATCGGTGAGGAAGGCCGTGTGCTCTTGGTCCTCGGGCCCCATCCTGATCTGGTTGTAGCCAGAGAAGGCGTCCATAAATGAGAGGCGAGCATGCTCGGCAGGCGCATCGAACAACTGGTCGATCCTCGGGAGGGGGTAGCAGTCTTTTGGGCACGCACGATTAAGATCGGTGTAGTCAACGCACATCCTCCAGCTCCCATTAGATTTTTTCACAATGACTACATTGGATAGCCACCGCGGGTACTTGACCTCTTTTATGAAGCCTACTGCCAAAAGTCGCTCCATCTCCTCACGGACAGCTAGTTGTCGGTCAGGGGCCTGTCGTCGAGGTCTCTGCTTCACTAGGCGAGCATCGGGTGAAATGTTCAGGTGATGTTGGGCAACCTTTGGGTCGACACCCGTCATGTCGGCTAGCGACCAAGCGAAGACGTCGGCGTTCTCCTGTAGGAGGCTGACAAGCTGCTTCCATTCTTGCTCGTGGAGTTTCGACCCGATTTTGATCGTCTGGTCTGGCCGACCTTCGAGTAGGGGTAAGTCACTAGTGGACTCCATCGGCTCGGGATGTTGGGTCGGTCTCTTTGTTTCCCGAGGATCCCCCAGGGGTTGTTCAGGCCTCGCCCTTTTATGCAATGATACTACCGTCAAGTAGCACCGCCTAGATTCGCGGGGGCTTCCCCAAACTTCCCCGACCCCAGCATGGGTCGGGAATTTCACTGTTTGGTGGTAAGTGGAGATAACGGCCCTGATCTTATTGAGGGTCAAGCGACCGAGGATTGCATTGTATGCAGTGGGGAGGTCAACCACCAAGAAGGTCGCTATCACCGTCTTCGACCTTGGTGGGACTCCCAGGGTTAGGGGCAAGGTGACCACTCCCAACGGCGAGATCGAGTCATCGATGAACCCGGTGAGTGCCGAGCACATCGGCTCCAAGGCATCTCTAGTTAGCCCAAGCTTTTGGAAAGCATCCAGATAGAGCACGTCGGCCGAGCTCCCTATGTCGATCATGATCCTCCTCACCTGGGCGTTGGCGATCCTAGCCGCTATTATAAGTGCATCGTCATGTTCGGATCGCTCGGCCCCCTCTGTCGAGAACGTGATCTCGGGCTCGGGTCCGCGCTTGGGGGCTTCGGTCGTGGCGATGAGGGCGTACACCTTTCGTCCGGACATACTGTTCCCTCCGGATGTTGGGCCGCCTGTTATCACGTCGATCTGCCACTCAATCGGGCCCTCTGGGCATGGCGAAAGCTCCTTACCCTGTCGGAGGTACCGGCCGAGGTGTCCTCTGCGAATGAGCTCCTCGATCTGTCGCTTCAATTCGTGGCACTCCTCGGTGTCATGTCTGTTTTGTCGATGGAAACGGCAATACCTCGATTGGTCCACGAGCTCCCGCGGGCTTCTCATCGGGTTGGGGGTTCTGAGCAACCCCTTCTCTCTTATTTGGAGAAGTATCTCCGTTTGGGGCGTGCCTAAGGCGGGAAGCGGGGACCTCGATGCCGGCGGGTCAGGCCGGTCTAACCTGCGCCTCGATGCGGCAGACTGTTGCCCCCGGGGTGGCTCCGGCCTGACCCTTTTGTGCTCCTCCCGCCTCCCAGCCATCCAGGCTTCAGTCGCGATGTACTGGTTAGCCCGTTGGAGCATCTCCGGTACTGCGATGGGGGGTCGTTCCACGAGGGACCAGAAGAATCTGGAAGGTCGCAGGCCTATCATAAATGCCTGCATTAACAAAGAGGGATGAGCATCCGACAACCTCCGGATTTCAATGGCAAAGCGATTCACAAAATGGGAGAGGGGCTCGTCCTCCCTTTGGTTAAGTCCGAGCAATGCAACGGACGGCTTCGGCCGGGCGTAAGCAAGGAAGTTAAGCTTAAAGTCTTTGGCGAGCTGATAAAAGGAAGTGATCGCCCTGGCCTTTAGGCCGCTATACCAGGCGCAGGCTGGCCCCCTCAGAGTCGTGGGAAATACCCTGGACATCAAAGCGTCTGAGGTTCCGTACAGTGCCATTTGGGCACAGAAGATGACTACATGGTCCATTGGGTCGGTGGCACCGTCATATGCATCGCGAGAGGGGAGCTGGAAGTTCGGGGGGACTGACTGATCTTATATCTCAAGCGCGAACGGAGACTCCCGGTGCGCATCCTCCCCGAGCTCTTCCTTTGACTTACGAACCTCCCTCTGCACTTCGTCGAGTTGCTGGCTAACCAGGCGCAGCTGGGCTTGAAGGGAGCATGTCGAATCTGAAGATAACACCTCGGGCTCCGTGTGGCCGCTTGGGTTTCCCATCGCTTGATCCTCGAGCGGGGCCGGTCAGACCCGAGGCGATGCGGGGAGCTCCGGAGGTACCGTGTGAGCCCGAACGGGCGGCTCCTGTTGCTGCAGTGGTTGGATCGTAGGCGGGTGCACCGGATGAGAAATGAGCGGGATAATGGTCTGCACCATCCCAATTAGAGCTCGGACTTGATGAGCGAGGTCCTGAAAGGCCTCGGGCGATACGGGCGACGGGTCGGTTTGGGTGCCTTCGGGCGGCGTCAAGCCTGGGTCGTTGAATAACCACCAATAGCGCTATGAGGTTGCGGCGGGGTGCTTAGCTCGAGGTTCACCATGCGGGGGGCATTCCCCCGGAGCCCCAATCAGGTGTGACCCCTCAACTGTGGGTTCGTCTAGGTCGATCTGCCGATCCCTCGACATTCAGGCCCTTTCTCTAGTATCAATCTGTTAGTGTAAACAACTTTACGCCATGGCCTCGGGGCCAACACAGCTGGGTTCGGGTCCGAAGGAGCGGAGATCTTCCTGAACGACCCTTGAGACTACTGAGGTACCCGACTGCGTTGGTCCGACCGCGACGGGCTTTCTGCTTTCTCAGAGAGGGGACTCCTCGCCTAGGCGCTCGGTGGGAGGCACTCCGTCTTCGTCCTTGCACACTGGTCGGGTCGGGAGAGCTCGACCTGACCCCTCCGACGATCAAGTTAGTCGATAGTTTTAGGGGGTTTTTTTAGCCTTCTCCTCCTCTCTTTCTTTCGTTCTGAACGCGAGAGTTTTTATAGGGAAGGTCACTGTTTCCTAATGTGCTCGCTTGTAGAGAGCAGGGTCATACCTTTGATAGCGTCTGACACCGGTATTGGCGTTGCGTAAAGGATCTAGCTCCTGTAGGATGGCAACGTGCCTCGGTCGGCGTTCTGGTCTGCTTTGGCCAGGCACTGTCAGGTCAGACCAAGGCAGGCGACCCCTTCAGCTCCTCGGCATGCGTGACCTGGGAGACGTCATCTAGGAGCAGGTGATGTTAGTTCGCGTCGCATCATTATTATTACCCTTATCACTCGGCATCACCGCGGTGCCTTCGGTCATGTTGGCCGTGGGGATTCTTGCCATGCCGGAGTCCCCGAGGTGGCTGGTCATGCAAGGCTGGCTTAGAGACGCCCGGGAGGTGCTGCTGCGGGTGTCGAACACGAAAGAGGAGGCGGAGTTGAGGCTATGGGAGATAAAGGCGGCCGCGGGGGTCGACGAGAGCTGCACCGACGACATCGTCGAGCTTGTCGCCATGCACCGCGGGGAGGGAGTCTGGAAGGAGCTGCTGCTCCGGCCCACCCCTGCGGTGAGGCGCATCCTCATCGCCGCCCTCAACATCCATTTCTTCGAGCACGCCACCGGGATCGAAGCCGTGGTGCTCTACACCCCGAGGATCTTTAAGAAGGCGAGGATCAGCAGCAGGAGCAAGCTCCTGTTCGTCACCATGGGCATGGGGGTCACCAAGACGGCCTTCATCCTGGTGGCCACCTTCCTGCTGGACAAGGTGGGCAGGAGGCCCCTGTTGCTGACGAGCGTGGCCGGGATGATCCTGTCCCTCTCGAGCTTGGGGTTCGGGCTCACCATGGCGGATCACAGCCAGCAAACGCTGCCATGGGCGCTCGGCCTCTGCATTGCCTCCCTGCTCTTCTTCGTGGCCTTCTTCTCCGTCGGCCTGGCGCCCGTCACCTGGGTCTACAGCACGGAGATATTTCCCCTGAGGTTGAGGGCACAGGGAGCCAGCTTGGGGGTGGCTGTGAATAGGCTGATGAATGGAACGGTGTCCATGACCTTCATCGCTCTCTACGAGGCCATCACCATCGGTGGTGCCTTCTTCCTCTTCGCAGGCATTGCAATCTTGGCCTGGATCTTCTTCTTCTTCTGCTGCCCCGAGACGAAGGGGGTGTCCCTAGAGAGGATCGAGGAGGTCTTCAGCAAGGGATGCGATGGAAGCTCAGTGGCCGAGGACGAGGGAGTTGCCATGGCGAATGTAGCTTCTCCAAATGGTCACCTAAAATCATCCAAGTCATGATACATACTATTCTGCTTCCCCAAGATGATATATATAGAAATGAATAGAAAATGACAAAGCCGATGCTTCGTTCAACACGTCAATTTTAGTGACTCAAGTAACTTAAGTACCATTACACATTGGTGCATTAGGTAGATAGACAATTGTTGTTACCTTATGCCATTCGCTAGAGTGGCAATGTGGTTTGGTTCTGTTCCAAAAGCGTGGACTTGTCTCAAAAGCCCAACTGAATCGTGTGGTTGTGATTTGAGCATGAGGCTAAGGTGATACGTAGACTTCGTTGTGGGATTCTTCCAAAGTACGGTTCGTATCGAAGAAAGTTAAGAGTCATCCGGAGGTACGCCTTTGTCTTGTCTGATGATGAACCACATTGCCCTTTGCTTCTTAGACATGTCAGGGGATATCCCGACCCAACCCCTCTGATACTTAAGTTAGTAAAGAAAGTGGAGAGAGTTTAGGTTGAGTTTGCATGCCTTGTCTAGTTTCGAGGACTGGCTTTTATACTTGATTTTATCGGTGAAGGGTGGTTGGCTACTCGTCCCCCCTTAAGCTTCTCGTACCATCAAAGGTTCATTTATGTCGATGGCTAGTGAACAGTCTTCCTGTCGGTTATGTCAAGAAAGAACAACTAGGGGCCTGTCGTCTGTCAAGGTAGGGCATGCCTGAAATGGACACGGGATGAGGATTAACGTTAGGTACCCGAAGAGACGGGACACGTTGTCAAAAATTAATGCTCCATGCGATTAAGCGTGCGACCCTTTTCGAAATATGGTCGAGGGCAACAAATTATTGATGACCGACGACACGATGAAGGGTAAGCTAGGAGGATGGGTCTGGTCGTCATGTACCGATGGTCGACTCCTATGACTTCTACAGAGATCGTGTTCTAGTTGGCAATCACATGAAAGGATAGTGCAAGCTCTTATGTGCGTGTCGATTATAAGTGAGGACCCACGATCGGGCGATTCAAGAAAGCAATGCCTTCTCTATCAAGCCTCATTGGCCTTTTTTCCCGAGGTCGAGACAAGCAGATGCCGATGGACCATTTCCTTGAGTTGCTCATGCCTTTGCTTAGATGAGTTATTTAGCCCAGGTGGCAGGATGAGTTGGTAGCACTGTTATTTTTTCTATTAATAATTAACTATATTTTATACATAATATAAAATTATTCTATATATGTCACATCAAAGTCCAACCTCAACTAAATATTGGTGGTCGCATTCATGTATCATAAATGAACTTAATAGTAGAAGTAAATTGAGATACCAAAAGGTCTTCTTCACAATGGAATTAATGTTTTCTTGAGCATTAATGGTGGCTACAGATCAGACCTACTAATATATAGATTGATCATCTCATGTTTCACATATGTACTTGACATCATTGGTTCCATTCTTTATTCGTTCAATGATTTAGATGCTGATAGCACTGCCATCTTCCAATATATCATTTTCACATACTGATACATCAAACCATCGTCTTTGTATAGATTATATATATTGTGCCGTCACTATAATAAAATTATTTCTATGACTCCAATCATGTCATTATGAGGACAAAGATAATAACATCAACATAAAATTCAGCTCCTAATGTGGATAAAATTATGATAACACATACGATACTCTTAGTTAGACAGTCAATATGGCTTAGAAATGAATGTCCATAAATTATTATCCCGTTACACCACGTGGCGCTAATGGGGTGTCGGTCATCTAACATCGATGTGTTGATCGCATTATTATGCCTCGAACAATAATAATATTATTATTTTGAGTTCTATCACCTTTTGTGTGATTTGTAAAGATTAACAAAATGATTAAAGTTGTCATTGACGTTCTGATCAGCCCAATGTGGTTCGGATCCATATGTGCAAGGTTGTTCAAGGTGGAAACGTCAAGCTCCCGAGGTGCCACTTGCATGAAGATCGAGATCGAAAGATGTTTTTCAATTCAGTCCATTTAATGTCTAAGTTAGTAATATGAGGTATATATGTATGGATGCAAGTGTCAAAAGGGTGATCTCCTTTTTATTATGTTGAAGATAAGCTTTTCATTATATGGAAATGTCCATGAAATATTCTTTGGTAAGGCAGCCTCTAATTGCCTCCAACAATCTCTCTTTAGTCTATTATCTATGCGGGTGACAAGGGAGGAACAATCCATAATTTTTTACCTTGGATATTTCTCCTTTCACCCTGGATACTATATGACGGTCACGTATTGGATGACCATTGACTAATGGTATACTCCCTATCATATTGAAATTATTGTGTATCCTTTTTTTTTTTCTCTACTATGTGATATATGAGTTTAGTATAAAAAATAAAAAATCTCAAAGTACTACTAACAATAATTCAAAACAAAATTTAGGAGTTTCAGAATATTCTCTTATCTTTTCTGTCTCTAATCCATAACTCACAATAGTCGTATGAAAGATAGGAAGAGAGGATAAGATAAGTATAATTTTCTTATGGATTGGTATCTCTACAACTTTCGAATCTGACGATGGTGCACTTATAGATCAGATAAAGACTTTTATAGTAGTATCAAAAGGTACCTAACGTAAAATTGATATATTATTATTTGATTTTATTTTCTAACATTAAATTATTTTATATAGCAGTAGCTTATTATGATTTTTATATTTAAAATTAATATAAGTGTCATGTTTTGAAATAAAAATACTTTTTATCATAAAAGTATTTTAGATCTATTTTATATTTAGATATGTTTGTTAGTAGCTTACAAAAAGGTATTATTTGGTTTTCATTTATGATGTTTGAACGATACATTTGTATTGTCAATATGCTTTTATATGTAGTCCATTCTATCACATACTTGCAAGTAATGTGAGATTCCTCATGTTTGATTTATTAACCACTATCGATAACTTATTATTGCAATAGTATTATTGAGGGCAGCGTCCTCTAGTGGTCGCCAACCTAATCACGAGTAACGATTGCATACGCAATGAAAGCACCATAGATTGCAATAATCGATGAAGGCCAACCTACCTTAGTTGCAAGTGGTTGAAACAACACCACGACTATCGTTGCATGCGGTAGCTACATCAACATCGCTGCGTGCGACGGCTACATCAACATCGCTGTAGTGTTTGCTGGTTGCGACTGGCATCGACTGGATGCCCAAGGCCATAATTCCCAGTGGCTACGCGATAGGCGACCAATGCACTGCTGGCAAAACCCACGGGCATGGGCGGGACGACAACCATGCCTCATGCAATGCCCATAGAAGGAAAATGAGAATTAGGGTTTTTAGAAAAAACTATTTTAAGCCTTTGGAAATAAAAAATATATTTCAATCATTGAATTTGATCTTCTAGTTATGTACTTTAAAAAATAGATATTTCTATTATATCTATGTAAAATTATAATTTTACCCTTTAGAAGTTAAAAATTTCTGACTTATGTCCTCAAATAATAAAATTGGTTATTTTAATTTATTTTAATCAAATATTTTGTTTGAATTTAATCATGACAATATTTTGATTGCTTAATTAGATTTGCATTGGATCAATCAGGTTTTGATTGAATTCGAAGAAATTCAATCTTTGATTAATTTTTTATTTTGATCAATTTTAATTTTGACGGACCAAACTGGGCGAATGGTTGATTCAAATCTATGAGTCCAATATAGATAGTTTAAGTCTAGGCCTTTCCAATAAATAGGGTTGATTGGTCTAATTTAGAGTTCTATGTGAAATTAAAAAAAATATAAAAAATATATATTTTTTTTATAATTTTCTCATATGATAAGTTTATAAAACTTTACATGTGATGAGTCAAAATCTAATTATTATTCTTAGATATTTGTTTGATTATTCACATATATTTATTTTTCATATAAAGGTATGATTTATGCTTATAGTTATCATATGAGTTTTCCTTTATGCAAATTAATATTCGACAATTATTATGATTATTATTGAATTATTTTAGTATAAATTAGATTGAAAAATTTTGATGAATATTATTCATAACTCATATCCCTAAGTTTTATTTGATTGGTAACTGCCAAAGTAACCTCGGATTGTAGGCTTATGTGATGTGAATTACAATAAAGGTTTTATCATGCATAGGATATTTTGTATTATTGTATTAGTCTTGTAACTGTCAAAGGGGTGTAAGTCCAAAAAATTCGACCCGTGCCAAGACGAAACCGCTATATTAGAGACATTAGGCTAAATATACCTAAGGCGTGTCACTCAGGAAAACTTGACTCATAACAAGAGGTATCTACTATGACGAAAATATAGACC
The DNA here is from genome assembly GCA_001649415.1 of Musa itinerans. Taxonomy (NCBI): domain Eukaryota; kingdom Viridiplantae; phylum Streptophyta; class Magnoliopsida; order Zingiberales; family Musaceae; genus Musa; species Musa itinerans. The sequence continues at coordinate 16,935 of LVTN01002628.1, forward strand.
CAAGATGTCTGAGACACTTGAATCGGGAAAACCCGACTCGCAAGACGAGATCCTGAATACTCTCATGTCAAATGGACCGAATGACGTGCTTCAAACCCCTTTACAAGAGCTCTGAAGTATTCCTTTACAGGAGGACAAATGATAGGGAATATTTTGACAATCAATCTTAGTTTGCCAGTTGGTCATCATAGAGGCACTAATATGGAAGACAAGGGTCGAGTCACTCCCTCTCCGATAGGGCAGTGATATGGAGGTAGGTATAAAAGTTGACCGCTAGTGTTGGTCCGAGAGTCGGACCTCTCTCCAAAAACCCTTCACACCTCACACAACTCCGAGAAACTAACTTGAGCATAGGAGAGGTCGAGTTAGGAAACTCCCTCCAATGCTGACCTTTGTGCAGGATCTATCGAGGAGACTGAAATCAATCTTGGTTACTTGGAAACCCCTCGAAGATAACCTCGGAGCCAACTCAAACACCTCAGTTCTGCATCAACCATCACGTAAGACTGCCATAAGAGTTCCTTGAACGATCCCATGCTTTCAAGATAAGACCAAGCCATGCTATCTCATGGTCGAGGTACTCTCCCCATAACAACAAGATATTAAGATCAAATCTCGTCTTTTCATTTATCTTAAAAAATAAGAAAGAAAGAAAAAGATACTATATTGAGTTTTGAATATAGTTAAAAAAAATATGAAGGAATAATTTTAAGTTTCTATAGAGTATTCGTCACTATGATGATTATTAACTCTCCAGCCTACACAAATTAATCATTGCAATAAATATTAATGATGTCAAGTGCTATGTTTATAATTTGATTTAAAAAATGTGTCATAAAAAAATTTCATCCATAAATAAAAGTTTAATTTTTCTTAGTTGGTGTGCTTTTTTTTGTTCGGAAAAATATTATCATAATTATTTTATCGAGAAACATGTTTATTATAACATATCATGGTGGATTGTATAATGAAAAGAATGTTACAATCGATCATAATAGATTGACTCCATAACACAGATGATCAACTTGCAATGGCCAAAGAATTTTATGCTTCTAAGTCCTTAAGTCATCAATAATGTCCCTTAGGCAAAGAGAGAATAGGAACAGTGGATTATTTATATTCTTCTAATTAATTTATTAAAATTTAAATAAAAAATTATTATTAAAACTAATATTATATTAATAATATTGGTGTTATCTCAAAATGCTATCTCATCTCCTATTCTCGTCTCATTCTCCATAGTGAGAAATTTAGTTTAGGGTGAAGGAATGGCGAGATTTTTCATATTCTCTTGATTAATCTATTCAATTTTGAGCAAGATAAACTATTATCAAAACTAATTAATAATATCAAATATTTTAAATAATAAAAAATATTTTATGATATTTAAATATAAATATATTCAAATATTAACAAAATAAAATATGTACAAGCATAAACATAATCAAATATGTCCAAATAGATCAATAATCTTCTCCAGTAACCTCATTTTTTTCAATTTTCATGCATAGATATAGGTGCAAGATAGATATTATGTAAATAAAAAAAATGGTATCTAGCAATAAAAAATTAAAAATAACAAATGTAAATCATAATTAGAATTTCGAACTTTTGATGAAATATTTTATATACTTTTACTATTAGTTCATTTTTTAAAATTTTTAGATATATTAAAAAAAATTAATACGAGATTAATTTAGTAATTAATGTTAGATTGTTAAAGTTATCGGTATTGGATTTAATTCTCAAACATGCATATTATCGAAAAATATTACTTTATATAATATAATAATACAAACAGGTGAGGACTGTGCCGGAGATGGGATGGGGAGTGCTCTAACTGTCGTCTTCTCCATTCCCGTCGCAAAGGGGCACATGCGCACAGGATTATTTTGACTTCTTTAAGTATGAACAAAAGATGGAAAGGCAATCTTTAGCTTTTTGACATCCAATTGATGTTTACAAAATTGATGATGCCTAATAATATAAACAGGTGAGGACTGTGCCGGAGATGGGATGGGGAGTGCTCTAACTGTCGTCTTCTCCATTCCCGTCGCAAAGGGGCACATGCGCACAGGATTATTTTGACTTCTTTAAGTATGAACAAAAGATGGCAAGGCAATCTTTAGCTTTTTGACATCCAATTGATGTTTACAAAATTGATGATGCCACAATCCATTTTGCTAATTTTCTATTCATTTCCACTCTTTATGATGTAAGGAATCTTAGAAACCGCTCCCCTTTTGTGTCAACAAATATAATAGGTTTTCGATTTCCAATTCGATGGACAAAATAGTAGACATATTGAAGAAGGTGAAAAGACATAGCACAGCATGACAACGAATGAGATAGTGGTACAGTGGATAAGAATCGATTAACGGATGGCCAGCCTGCGGTGGGATCTACGTAGAACCCTACAGCTCCCCGCAGATCGGATGGCTTGTGGTCATCGTGCTCTTTCCACGTAAACTCACTTTCGGATCAGTGTCTACCGATCCATAATTAAGATATTGTCGTTGAGCTTTG
>LVTN01002630.1:15549-31280 GCA_001649415.1 Musa itinerans
ATATTTCCGTTGTTCCGCATGTGCTTCCGATATGTGCCAATGTTATTGTTCATACTACCCTTTTGTACTCTGGTGTCTTGTGGGACAATGTGAACCTTTGCCAGAAATGGTAAAGGGAGTTATGTTTAGAGCCCGTGATGCTCTGACGACCCCATTGACTTTACTCAGACGTGGGTGGATGGAGCTCCTAGACGTGGGAGACTTATGCTTGGTGGTCATCCAGAAATGGATGAATCACATTATGTATGTGGTCCCATAGCGCCCTCTATATTCTTGATAGGATATCCAAAGCTTTGCTTATAAGTTCGTATTAATGCTTTGGATTAAAAAAAAAAATGGAATGCATGCTACATCAAAAATGACATACAAACTTGTGTTTATTATTCGGTTCACTTGTTATACTTTAAAGTGTTTCGTATGTTATTGTTATGCTCCCAAACACTTTTACGCCTTTGATATGCACCTAAATGCTTCATGTGCCATTTGATACATGTCTAAATGCTTCTTTTGCCAATGAAATGCTCCAATTTCCTTTCTCCTATTGTTATGTCTAACGCCTGATTTCGAATGAGGTAACCCTTTGTGATTTTATATCAAATGAGATGATTTCAAATGAACACTTATATTGCTACTTTTGTATCTTGATACTAAGCCTACTTGAACTTCTCCTATCGCCATGGATATGTTAGTCGCTTATTGAGCTATTTATGCTCACCCCGTTGCTATATAAATTTTTCAGGGTAGCTTGTCACACACTGAAAAGCTAGAATTGGGTTAAAGCAATGAAAGGCTAGAAGACTTTTGGGCTAATCTTTGTTGGTTGATAGGTCTTTGTTGTATAGTATACTTTACTTCTGATGAATGTTAAGGATATGTTGATACTTATGTGTTGTAAAAGTTTAAAGGACCGCTCATGTTTATAGAATGATAAGTTTAAGTTGTATATATTTTTATGATTATGGATTTGTGTTGTGGTTGATGTTTAGTTGAGTTGCCCTTAGATTTTATGAATCTTTGAATAAAGTAGAGTATGATTTATGAAACGTACAGGTTTATGAATTATGAATATTGATTTGAATATTTCTTAGTATCCTCAAATTGTTAAATTGGATCCTGGATTGAATTGATGATGAATTATAATATTATTGATTTTAGACAAGGTCACACCTCCTGAATGCAATAATTCGGGGGGCATGACAAGTGAAAGTAAGAAATCAGTTTGCAATGAAAATAAAGAGCTTAAAGTAAATGCAAACTGAGTTTTATAGTGATTCGGTCATCGTAACCTACATCCACTCTCGATTCCTCTTCCGTCGAAGCTACTGGCATCCACCAATGATCTTCCTTCAATAGGCAAAAATCAACTACCCTTTTATACTCTTTCTCCTTTTCACGGGTTTAGGAGACAACCCTTACAAGCCTCTCTTTCTTAGACCTCACTTCTCCCTTTAGACGAACTTCTAAATACTATGAAGAAGTGATCCTAAATCCTAAGAGAGTTTCCTAATTTTTTTAAGTATTCTTTCCCCCTTTTTCAACTCAATTTCATGCTCAATTCTTGCTATGCCATGCAAGAATAGTTAGGGCATATATAGACCCCAAATGGCTTCAAAATTAGAGCAAAAAAATATCTCATCTTGGGTTTCTCGAGTACTGGTGGTACCACCGCCTGTGCTGGGCGGTACCACCACTTGTGTTGGGTGGTACCACTACCTGCAGCACTGACACTAGGTGGTACCATCGCCTAGTCTAGTAGTACCATCGCTTGACATAGTTTGGGAGATTATGTTTGGGCGGTACCACCGCTTGACACTAGGCCGTACCATCACCCAATCTGGTGGTACTACCACTTGACACAGTCTTAGAGACTGTGTCTCGAAGACTAAGCCACTAGCGATGCCACCACTTGACCCAACTTTTGGGTCACTGAATGGACCTTTCTCTTGGCCCAAAACAGCCCTAATTCTGGCCCAATTGGCCCCTAATTGAGTTGGCCTAATTACATTCTAAACTGACTCAATTAGACTCTAAACTAACTCGATCTAGACATAATTGATTACAAGCAAATCCTATGTTGTCCAACATGTCATTGGTTCATCCGACGCTTTGTCCGATCCTTTAGCGCATCATCCTCTCCTTTGGCATATTGCCCAATTGGCATGTTGACTCTCTCAACTTCCAATCTCCTTGGCACAATGTTTGATCCTTCGGCCTGATACCTGAATTCGTGGCACGAAGCCTTCTACCGACATGTTGATCGATCCTCCGGCCTGATGTACAATCTTTTAACATGTTTACTCTGGCCCAACGTCTAATTCCTCCTGCTTTAATCAATTTTCCTTTTCTGATCAAAGCTAGTCCTGCATCACTTAAACGCACATTAGATGACAAACACATCAATTTATTTCATCATCAAAATCCGAGATTCAACACTTATAGCATCCATTTGAAATAACTTAAAATTATACAACTAACATAGGCAAGGAGTATCCTTATGGCTTCAAGTCTAGTCATAGGAGTGAAGGTTTCTTCATAATCGATACATTCTTCTTAGTTGAAACATTGGGCAACTAATCTAGCCTTTCTAACCACGATACTAAGTTCATCTTGCTTGTTTCTAAAGACGTATTTAGTTCTAATTACTAAATGGTCACTAGGTCTAGGAACAAACTTTCACAACTTATTTCTCTCAAATTAATTTAATTCCTCATGCATTGCAAAGACCCATGCATCTTTTAGGGCTTCGTCAATGCATTTTAGTTCAATTTAAGATAAAAAGGCTGCATTCACACAAAAAATTTTAAAAGAAGAATGAGTTTGAACATCTTTTGATATGTCTATGATGATTAGCTCTTTAGGATGAGTATCTACATGGATGAGCATCTACATACTTCCAATCCTTAGGTAAGGATTCTTTGGAAGAAGATATATCCAAGTTGCTTGGGGGAGGAGAGTTTTCATTCAAATTTAAAGCATCGAAATTAAAATCATCGTCAAAATTATTTTTCTTAAATTCAGGAAGCACATTAAAAATAATATAAATAAATTCCTCTATAACCAAAGTTTATTTATTAAAGCCACGAAAAGCTTTAGATATAGAGAAATAACCAACAAAAATGCCTTCATCGGATTTTACATCAAATTTTCCTAAGGTATTTTTTTCATTTAAAATAAAATATTTACAATCAAAAATTTTAAAATATAAAAGATTAGTATGCAAAAGCCCACAAAACTAAAAATTACGCGCAAGATAATTACCTAAGGAGATCGCATATCCCTGAAATCTTATAGATTTTTGAGAGAGGATGAAGAATGTCAACTATCCTCCTCTCTAGCGGTGATCCACACAGTAGGGGTTGTGAAAATGCTCCTCAAATCGCTTCCAAAATCTTCATATGCCCCTTCTGGCTAAGGAGGAGAAGTGGAGAGAAGAATAGGAGATGGGAGCCAAAAAGCCTAGCCTATGGCCCTTTGGTTCCCTCCTATTTATAGAGGTCCCCTATCAACTTAACCCTAATGGATCTTGCCCTATTGAACATTGCCTCTCTATCTAATTGCCCAAGCTTCTTAGATTAGTGGGTCTCTACCCAATAATCTCTTATTAGCTCTTATTGGATCTCATCTATAGGATCCAATAATTCATGGGCTTAATAGATATCTAATAAGATGGGGCTCCGGTGGATATCTAATATCTGAACCTCTACTCGTCGCGACACCTACCATATGTTTATGACCCTCTATGCCCAATATTGAGTTGGTCATGAGTCATACCTATCAAAACTCCTTCTAACTCAGTGAATTATTACCTCCATAATAATTCACTAGACTCATCGACTACGAACGTACTAGGCTATTACGCCATAGTCCCTATACTATATAGGGGAATTCAATCTTTTAGACATATCTGTCCTCAGTTGTCATATACCTATAGTACCTTATCCATCTAATATCCTAGAGACCGTATAATGGGCATGGTGTTGTTAGGCCCATATGGTTTCTCCTTGAGTCTCGCTCTAATCGGATTCTCCTAGAGAACTCTTTTTCTCTTAATCTGAATAACCTTGGCTAAGAATTTGTTTGATTAAGAACATATGGGATATTCCTCTCATGATACCGAGAGCGAATGATCCTCTATCGATACTCAATATCCCTCATAAGGTTGGTTGACACTCCGATGACCGGTTATGCTAGATCTGAAACTTTCAAACCTATAAGTTTGGTATCAAAGTGTGGAGTACTCATATAGGATATGATTGGTGCCTCAAGTCTAAGAATTAGGTATGCCACTAGGATGATGACATCGTTGTTTGAAAATGAGGTATCATCAACCATCCAGTATTTCATAAGTGGATCAATTAGTGAACTAATTCACCAATGAGCATTGCACTGTAGCCTTAGTGTCCCCACACGAGCAGCTATGAGACCAGCCACCTCTATCATATTGACTGGTATATAGTACACCAATCTATCTGGTTTTCTCGATGTCCCTCTCGAGTAACCTATAACCAAGATTATTTAGGGTCTATGTTTAAAGGTGAATCAATCACATTATCGTGATCTCAACACGATCCGATTCCCATTGCACAGATCCTTAGACATCACAATATATTTATGCAATAAGCAATATAAAGTGAGAAATTACCACAATAATAATAAGCAAAAAGAGTGCATGTCATGACACACATGCTATCACTTACGTGATTGGCTTGTAGGGCACCTATGACAAATAATATCCCACTTGACCTAAAGTCAATCACCTATGTTTGATCCCAATCAAACCCTTTTGACGCTCAAAGACAATTTGAGATAATGACTTTGTCAATGGATCTGTGATGTTATTTTCGGATGGAACTCTTTCCACTTCTATATCTCCTCGGGTCATGATCTCTCTAATAAGTCGGAACTTCCTCAAAATACTTTTGATGAGACCTGAGTTCCCTCATTTAAGCAATCGCCTCATTATTGTCGCAATATCTAGGAATCGGCTCCTCGTTGCCCAGCATGACTCCAAGATCTATAATGAATTTCTTCATCCAAACTCCCTCATTTGCTATCTCTGCCACAATAATGTACTTTGCCTTTGTGGTCGAGTTAGCAAAAGTATCTTGCTTGGAACTCTTCCAACATACTACTCTTCCATTTAGGGTGAACACATACTAAGAATTATACTTGCTATCACTGACATCAGACTAGAAACTCGAGTTTGTATAGCCCTCAACCCTGAGGCTACTACCTCCATATACTAGTAAAAGATTCTTAGTCCTTCTCAAGCACTTAAGGATACACTTTACTGCTTTCTAATGCTCCAAGCCTAGATCCGCTTGATACCTGCTTGTGACACTTAAAGCATGCGCTACATCAAGCCTAGTACATAGCATAGCATACATGATAGACCATATCGCTGAGGCATAGGGTATCATATCCATGTCTACCCTTTTTTCAGGAGTCTTTGGGGATATACTCCTAGAAAGAGATATCTCATGTCCCATCCGTTTGAGACCTCTCTTGAAATTTTTCATGCCAAACCTTTTAACAATGGTGTCTCTGTACTTGGATTGGGACAAACCAAGCATCCTCTTACTTTGAAGACAACCAAGCCTTTACTATGGAGAGTATTCCTATATCATTCTCAATGATTAGGATGTCATCCACATATAACACCAAGAAGGTGATAGCCTTCCCACTTACTTTCCTATACACACAAGGCTCATCTTTGTTCTTAACAAAGTCATGAGATCTAATCACCTCATCAAATCTTATGTTTCAAATTTGGAAAGCTTGCTTCAATCCATAGATGGACCTAAGCAACCTACACATCTTATCTTGACTATCTTGGGACATGAATCCCTCAGATTGTATTATATATATTTCCTCATTATGGTTACCATTGAGGAATATAGTATTCATGTTCTTTTGTCAGATCTCATAATCATAGTGTGCTGTAATAACCAATAGAATTCGGATGGATTTTAGCATGACTACGGGTGAGAAGGTTATATCATAGTCAACACCTTGCCTTTGACGATACCCCTTAGCCACTAGTCTTGCTTTATAGGTCTCTAACTTTTAAAATGCTCTGATCTTCTTCTTGAAGATCCATTTACAATCAATGGGTATAATACCCTCTGGTGCATCAACTAGGTTCCAAACCTTGTTGGAGTATGTGGAATCCATCTTAGAATTCATGGCCTCTTGCCACTTCCCGGAGTCTATACTCGTAATAGCTTCCTCATAGGTCTGAGTATTAATATTCTCAACATCCTCCCCTTTGATATGTCCCACATAACTCTCGGGAGGATGAGATACTCTACTGGACCTATGTAAAATTGAAACTTGTGTGCTAGGTACCTGAAGAGATTCGGACTGTGGAGTGGTGCTTCAGCTAGGTTCTCTAACCTCACTCAACTCTATCATGTGTTGAATCTCAAATTTTGATGATGAAACCAATTGATAGAGTTTATGATCTGATCCGTGTTTTGAGTGACGTAGGACTACCTTCGATCATGAAGAGATAATTAAAGTAGGAAGAATCAATGTTAGGTAGGAGTAAAAAATATTAAAAGATTAGATATCGAGTTGGAGGATCGGTCGACGTGTCGACAGAAGGCTTCATGCCATAAGTTTGGGCATCGGGCCTAGAAGAGTAGACATTGCATTAAGGAGATTAGAGTTGCGGAGGTCAACATACCGATTGGGCAAAAGACCGTAAAAGAGGATGATGTGCCAAAGGATTGGACAAAGCACTGATGAACCAATGACATGCTAAATAACATGTGATTAATGCTTTGTTATAATTGTCTAGATCGAAGTAATTTTAGTTATAATTAGGTTGATTTAAAATATAATTAAGTTAACTCAATTAGGGGCTAACTAAGCCCGAATTTGGGCCATTTTGGGCCAAGAGAAGGCTCATTTAGAGACCCAAAAGTTGGGTCATGTGGTGGTACCGTTGGTCTAGGCGATGGCACCGCGAGAGGCTAAGTCTCCAAGATACGTTTCCGAGACTATATCAATCGGTAATACTACCAGACTAGGCGGTACAGTGTCAAGCGGTGGTACCACCCACATATAGTCTCCCAGATTGTGTTAGGCAGTGGTACCGCCAGATTGGGCGGTGGTACCACCTAGTGTTAGAGAGTACTCGTGGTGTACCACCTAGTGTCAGTGCTATAGGCGATAGTACTATCCAACACAGGTGGTGCTACCGCCAAGACCCGGGAAACCTAGGATGAGACCTTTTTTTGCTGCAATTTTGAAATCATTTGGGATCTATAAATACCCCAACTATTCCTACATGGACAGCAACAAATTAGAGTAGAAAGGGGTTGTTATTTTGAGTTGTAAAATTGCTAAGTGTCCTCACTTTCTAGTTTTGAGATCATTCAAGAGAGGTGTGAAGTTTCTAAGGGTTATCTCCTAAACCCATGAAAAGGAGAAAGAGTATAAAAGGGTAGTTGGTCTTCGCCCATTGAAGGAAGACTAGTAGTGGAAGCAAGTAGCCTCAAGTGAAGAGGAATCAGGAATGGATGTAGGTCACGACCATACCACTATAAATCAGTTTGCATTTCTGTTTTGCTATTTACCTTTATTGCAAACTGCTTTACTTCCTCATTACTTTAGTTGCACAACCTTATGAATGTTTTCAAAGTTAAACACTCCTTGATACGATTTTATCGTATGAAGATTTTCGACTTGACGTAATTTTTATTAGTGCCGACTCAATCCTAATAGTTGGTATTAGAGCCACGTTTTTCTCATTTGGTTTAACACCCAAGAGAAATAACTTTTATCGAATTTTAAAAGGGTCACTTTATCATTCGTCCTCCTATGCTCATTGGGATGGACTACACATATTGGAAAACTCAAATGAGAGTTTTCTTGTTTTCTTTAGATTTTAATTTATGAAATATCATTGAAAATGATTTTCAAAAGTCTTCTAATCTAATGAACGAATGGAATAATTTGGAAAAGAGAACTTTTTCTTTGAATACTAAAGCGATGAACACTTTATTTTGTGCCTTAGACAAAAATGAATTTAATCGGATTTCTATTTGTGAAACTATGCATGACATTTGGCACACTCTTGAAATCACACACAAAGGCACTCATAGAGTTAAAGATTCGAAAATTAATCTTTGATGCATGATTTTGAATTATTTCAAATGAAGCCAAGTGAAATTATCGTTAACATGTACACTCGTTTAATAGATGCCATCGATAGTTTAAAAGCTCTTAGCAAATGTTTTTCAAATCTTGAACTTGTTAATAATGTTTTATGATCTCTTTCTAAAAATTTAAGATTCGATAGTAACTGTAATACAAGAGGCAAAAAACTTAAATAAGTTTCCACTTGAAGAACTTATCGGGTCTTTGATGAACTATGAAATGACTTATGTGGCACATAACAAATTTAAAAACAACATTCCAAAGAATAGGAAGGATTTTACACTTAGAACAAAAGAAGACCACTTGAGCGAAAGCTCAAGTGATGATGAATTTGATCTCCTAACAACAAAGTTTAAAAAGTTCATAAAACAATAATCAAAAATTAAAAATAAACTTAAAAAGAAGAGGTTGCTAAAGAAGAAGAAGGCACTCAAGGCGACTTTAGACAAATCAAGTACCTCCAAAGACGACGAGCAAACCAACAAAGACAACGTGGTGAACTATGCCTTGGTGGCTCTCGACAATGAGGTAAATGACTCACCCGAAACTCCTTTACTTTACTATGAAATTACTTGATGCTTTTTATGAGTTATTTTTAAATTAGTTAGTAAAAAATAAAAAAAATATCGTGCTTCCCTTTATATTGATATTGAAAAAAAATTAAAAAAATGATCATGACAATTGCATGTTTTATGATAAAGGAACAAAATTTTAGATTTAAATCTAATGCTTGTACACCCAATAAGATTAATTTTGTGTATGTTTTAAGAAGCAATAATATGTATCCTGATGTTTTTCGTATTACTTTTCGATTTTAAATGATGATGCATAGCTACTGTTAGCTATTGTTAATCATGACTTAAGATTTCCCTTACTATTTGGTCTCTTGATATTTCTTTTCATTTTTTTTTTAAAGGGAGATCAAAATGAACCATGTCTTTTGGTATTCACATGATCTTTGATATTATCTTTCATATCTCAGTGATGAAAAATTTGCTAAATAGCTAAGCTTTCATATCTCTAAAACTTGATAGTTGCACTTCTCGTTTTTGTTGATGACAAAGGGGGAGAAAATATGATGATATGATGATCATACATGCTAGGATGTAATATACTTTGATATTTTGATACCATGATGATTTGAAATATTTATGATGATGCATGCAAAACTTATGATAATGATACATGCAATGCAATGATATGCATACAATGTGTTGTATATGATCATGATTATAATTGCTTTGACATGAATTCAAAAGTTCTATTAATATGGTATATTGATAGAGGAAGTTTGTTAAACTCCGTCATCAATTGGTTATCATCATCAAAAAGGGGGAGATTGTTGAATCTTATATTTTGATGATGAAACCAATTGATAGAGTTTATGATCTAATCTATGTTTTGAGTGACTTAGGACTAGCTTCGATCATGAAAAGATAATTCAAGCAGGAAGAATTAATGTTGGGCCGGAGTAGAACATGTTAAAAGATTGAACATCAAGCCGGAGGATCGGTCGACGTGTCAATAGAAGGCTTCATGCCATAAGTTCGGGCATTAGGCCTAGAAGAGTGGATATTGCGCCAAGGAGATCAGAGTTGCAGAGGTCAACATGCCGATTGGGCAAAAGGCTGCAAAAGAGGAAGATGTGCAGAAGGATTGGACGAAGTGCTGATGAACCAATGACATGTTGGACAACATGTGATTAATGCTTTGTAATAATTGTCTAGATCGAAGTAGTTTTAGTTGTAATTAGGTTGGTTTAGAATGTAATTAAGCTAATTCAATTAGGGGCCAATTGGGCCCGAATTAGGGCTGTTTTGGGCTAAGAGAAAGGCCCATTCAGTGACCCAAAAGTTAGGTCAGGCGATGGCACTACTAGAGGCTCAATCTCTAAGACACAATCTCTGAGACTGTGTCAGGGGGTAGTATCGCCAGACTAGGCAATGGTACCGCCCAGTGTTAGGTAGTGGTACCATCTAGACAGTCTCCCAAACTATGTCAAGTGGTGGTACCACCCAGTGTTAGAGGGTACTAGTGGTGGTACCGCCTAGTGTCAGTGCTATAGGAGGTAGTACCACCCAGCACAGGCAGTAGTATCGCCATGACTTGGGAAACCCAAGATAAGACCTTTTTGGCTTTAATTTTGAAGCTATTTGGGGTCTATAAATACCCCAGCTATTCCTACATGGACAACAACGAATTAGAGTAGAATGGGGTTGTTATTCTGGGTTGTAAAATTGCTAAATGTCCTCCTCCTTGCTTTCTAGTTTTGAGATCATTCAAGAGAGGTGTGAGGCTTATATGGGTTTTCTCCTAAACCCGTGAAAAGGAGAAAGAGTGTAAAAGGGTAGTTGGTCTTCACCCATTGAAGGAAGATCGGTAGTAGAAGCCGGTGGCCTTGAGTGAAGAGAAATCGGGAGTGGATGTAGGTCACGACGATCGAACCACTATAAAACGGTTTGCATTTCTATTTTGCTGTTTACCTTTAATGCAACTTGCTTTACTTCCTTATTCCTTTAGTTGCACACCCTTATGAACGTTTTCAAAGTTAAGCACTCCTTGATATAGTTTTATCATGCGAAGATTTTTGACTCAATGTAATTTTCACGTACGTACTAATTCACCCCCCTGCCCTCTTAGTACCGACTCGATCCTAACATCATGGTCCCACTATCTCCACCAAGAATATGTTCTTTCTTATAAAACACTACTCTCTTAGCTACAAAGAGTTTTTGGTCCTCTAGGTGAAAGAAATAATACCCACAAGTTTCCTTGGGGTACCCCATGAACTTGCACCGCTCCATCCTAGATTTCAACTTGTCGGGATTGTGTCTCTTAACGTGGGCAAAGCAACCCTAAATCTTAACAATTTTAAAATCAGGCTTCTTCCCTTTCATATCTCATATAGTGTAGATGTAATATCCTTTATTTCTGAAATTTATATAAGGACTTATTTATAAATCGGAGGACCTATATGTAAATATAGATATTTTAAGGACTAAACTGTTAAGTTACAAAAAAAAAAGAGAAAAAAAAGAAAAAGAAAAGGGAAATAGCATTCTTATCCCATCGCCTCCCACGCACTTTATTTCCCGTGAAACAGAGAGAGGAGCTATGGGGCGTGGGGAGAAGAAGAAGAGAAGTAGAGGGAGAAGAAAGAAGGAGAAGAAGAGGGAAAAGAGAGGGAAGAGGGAGAGGAGCGAGAGGTGGCAGCAGCTAGGGCTGCAGCACCTTTGTTTCCTGCAGGTGGAAACAGAGGAGAGGAGGTGTGGGGCATCGGGGAGGAGAAGAAGAAGAAGAGGAAGAAGAAGAAGAAGAGGAGAAGAAGAGAAGAAGAAGAAGAGGGAGAAGAAAGGGGGGAAGAAGAAAAGAGGAGAGTGGCTGCGGCAAGGGCTGCAGCGAGAAGGTGTGGGGAGTCGGGAAGGAGAAGGGAAAGAAGAAGTGGCTGTGGTTGCGGCGGTGGCAGCTGCAGCTGGAAGAGAAGAAGGAGAGGAAGAAAAGAAGGTGAGGAAGAAGAGAGGAAGGGGAGCTGTGGCTGCGGCTGTGGCAGGGAAAGAAGAAGAGGAAGGGAGAAGGGAAGAGAGGAAGAACAGAAGGGAAAGAAGGGGGCTGCGGTAGTTGCAGTTGGGAAAGAAGGGGAGGAAGGAGAAGAAGATAAGAAGAAGAAGGGAAGGAGAGGAAGAAGAGCAGAGGAGGAAGAAGAGGCTGCGATTGTGGTGGCTACGGTCGTAGCAGCAGCAGTTGCAGCTGGGAAAGAAAGAAGGAAAGGAAGAAGAAGAGGGAGACGAGAGGGAAAAGAGAGGGAAAAGAGAGGGAAGAGGGAGAGGAGCGAGAGGTGGCAGCAGCTAGGGCTGCAGCACCTTTGTTTCCTGCAGGTGGAAACAGAGGAGAGGAGGTGTGGGGCATCGGGGAGGAGAAGAAGAAGAAGAGGAAGAAGAAGAAGAAGAGGAGAAGAAGAGAAGAAGAAGAAGAGGGAGAAGAAAGGGGGGAAGAAGAAAAGAGGAGAGTGGCTGCGGCAAGGGCTGCAGCGAGAAGGTGTGGGGAGTCGGGAAGGAGAAGGGAAAGAAGAAGTGGCTGTGGTTGCGGCGGTGGCAGCTGCAGCTGGAAGAGAAGAAGGAGAGGAAGAAAAGAAGGTGAGGAAGAAGAGAGGAAGGGGAGCTGTGGCTGCGGCTGTGGCAGGGAAAGAAGAAGAGGAAGGGAGAAGGGAAGAGAGGAAGAACAGAAGGGAAAGAAGGGGGCTGCGGTAGTTGCAGTTGGGAAAGAAGGGGAGGAAGGAGAAGAAGATAAGAAGAAGAAGGGAAGGAGAGGAAGAAGAGCAGAGGAGGAAGAAGAGGCTGCGATTGTGGTGGCTACGGTCGTAGCAGCAGCAGTTGCAGCTGGGAAAGAAAGAAGGAAAGGAAGAAGAAGAGGGAGACGAGAGGGAAAAGAGAGGGAAAAGAGAGGGAAGAGGGAGAGGAGCGAGAGGTGGCAGCAGCTAGGGCTGCAGCACCTTTGTTTCCTGCAGGTGGAAACAGAGGAGAGGAGGTGTGGGGCATCGGGGAGGAGAAGAAGAAGAAGAGGAAGAAGAAGAAGAAGAGGAGAAGAAGAGAAGAAGAAGAAGAGGGAGAAGAAAGGGGGGAAGAAGAAAAGAGGAGAGTGGCTGCGGCAAGGGCTGCAGCGAGAAGGTGTGGGGAGTCGGGAAGGAGAAGGGAAAGAAGAAGTGGCTGTGGTTGCGGCGGTGGCAGCTGCAGCTGGAAGAGAAGAAGGAGAGGAAGAAAAGAAGGTGAGGAAGAAGAGAGGAAGGGGAGCTGTGGCTGCGGCTGTGGCAGGGAAAGAAGAAGAGGAAGGGAGAAGGGAAGAGAGGAAGAACAGAAGGGAAAGAAGGGGGCTGCGGTAGTTGCAGTTGGGAAAGAAGGGGAGGAAGGAGAAGAAGATAAGAAGAAGAAGGGAAGGAGAGGAAGAAGAGCAGAGGAGGAAGAAGAGGCTGCGATTGTGGTGGCTACGGTCGTAGCAGCAGCAGTTGCAGCTGGGAAAGAAAGAAGGAAAGGAAGAAGAAGAGGGAGACGAGAGGGAAAAGAGAGGGAAAAGAGAGGGAAGAGGGAGAGGAGCGAGAGGTGGCAGCAGCTAGGGCTGCAGCACCTCTGTTTCCTGCAGGTGGAAATAGAGGAGAGGAGTTGTGGGGTGTCGCGGAGGAGAAGAAGAAGAAGAGGAAGAAGAAGAAAAGAGAAGAAGAAAAAAGAAGGATGGCTGTGGCATGGGCTACAGTGAGAAGGTGTGGGGTGTTGGGTAGGAGAGGATAAGAAGAAGAAGAAGAAGAAGAAGAAGAAGAGGAAGAGAAGAAGTAGAAGCGGGTGAAGAGGCTATGGCACCTCTGTTTCCTGCAGGAGGAAATAGAGGAGAGGAGGTGCTATGCATCGGGGAGGAAAAGGGAAGAAGAGAGGAAGAGGAGAAGGGGTGGCAGCTGTGGCAGTGGCAGCTGTGGCAGCAGCAGCTGCAGCTGGAAGAGAAGGAGAGGAAATAGAGCAGGGGAGGAAGAAGAGGCTGCGGCTGTGGTGGCTGCGACCGCGGCTGCGACTGCGACTACGGCAGTTGCAGCTGGGAAAGAAAAGAAAGGAAAGGGGAAAAAGGGACTGCGGCCATGATTGTGGCTGAGGCAGCGGCAGTTGCGTATGCAGTAGCTGTGTCTGCAAAAGAGGAGGAGGAAGAAGGCAATGCGATGGAAGGGGTAGCGACTGTGGCAGTGACAGTGGTGGTGGCTATAGCAGCTGCGTTTGGGAAAGAAAAGAAGGAATGAGAGTAAGAGAGAGCAGGTGACTGTGCCTCTATGTTCGGCATGAGCTGTAGTTGCGGAGAAAGAAAGAAAATGGGTGCAGAAAATGAAACAGGGAGAGGAGATGGAGTAAAAGTAGAAAAAGGATTCGGGCATACACCTTCGGATCTTTGGATCAAAATCTTCGAAAGGCAAGTGTTTCAATCCTTTCCATTATTTCGATCATTTCTATTGCAAGTGTTCCGATCCTTCCTATTGCAAGCTTTCTAATCTTTCCTATTGCACGTGACTTGATCTTTCCTTATTGTAATTTTATCTCTGCATTTGCCTTGAATATGAAAACATTGAATTATTCTAGCCTTGCATTTGAATATGTGAAACTTCCAAGATATGACCTTTCTACCTTGTTATGGTTATAACATCATGCACTGACCTCTGATTTATTCAAAACTTATTTCATTGAAAACTAGACTCATGGATCTTTCTTTTGATACTTAGATTGAAAGATTTAGAGTCTAAATGCTTACCTAGTTATCTATTGAATCTGACCCTGTGAATTCTGCAAAACAATGATTTTGTTTTCTGACCTTTGATTACTAAATCAATTGTAACTCTTTGTTGGAAACTTCGATTCATACCAAACTTATTTTATCTGAAACTAGATTGAAATATCTTTCCAATAATATATTTTGTGAGTAAATTGGAGCACAATTGATAGTTTGAATCATTTGTTCAATGTGCCTCTCGAATTCTACCAAAAATCGAGCTTTGGTCGATTTCGCATATTCTGGTTTCATTCCTTTGGAACTCGATTTCATTTAGCTTTCTTTGTTCAATTGAGCTTTATATTACTACTTTGAATTCTTATATGCTCTTGTTCTTTAATTATTTGTATTCTTGAAACCTATTGTGTAAATTTTATGTTGTATCGTATTAACTTGTATAGGCACATGTATATCCCTTTGTTCCGCATTTGCTTTCGATATGTGCCTATTCCAGTTTCATTCCTTTGGACATTGAATTCATCTAACCTTCTTATTTGAATTGAGCTATATGTGATTGCTTGGAATCCTTGAATGCTCTTGCTTTCATTTCATTTTAAATCTGAATACATTTGTGAAAGATTATGCCTACATTGTACTGACTCGTAATGGCACATGTACATTTTGTTGTTCCTCCTTTTAAATCTGAATACATTTGTGAAATATTATGCTTGTATCGTACTGACTCGTAACGGCACATGTACTTTTTATTGTTCCGTGTGTGCTTCCGATATATACCAATTTATTGTTCACACTGTCCTTTTGTACTATGGTGTTTGTGGGATACTGTAAACCTTTGCTAGAAATGGTAAAGTGAGTTATGCATAGAGCCTACGATGCTCTACCGGCCCCCTCTGACTTCACCTAGACGTGGGTGGATGGAGCTCCCAGACGTGGGAGACCTCCCATGGTCATTCAGAAATGGATGAATCACATTCTGTCTATGGTCCCACTACACCTTCTGTATGTTTGATATAATATCCAGAGCTTTGGTTATTTGTTTCTATACATGCTCTGGATAAGAGTGATATGAATGCAACATCAAATATGACATTTGAGCTTCTGTTTGGTATTTGTTCTTTAATATGCTCCGAAATGGTTCATATACAGTTGATATACTCTGAAATATTTCATATGCTATTGATATATTCCAAAATGCTCCCTATGCCTCTGAAATGTTCATACGCCATTGATATGCTTTGAAATATTTCATTCACCATTGATATGTTCCGAAATGTTTCATTTATTATTGATATGCTCCGAAACATTTCATA
>LVTN01002632.1:5939-32147 GCA_001649415.1 Musa itinerans
GGCTTGTTGCCCAATCGGCGGTTGACCTCCACAACCCCGATATCCTTGGCGTAATTCCGCTCTCCTTGGCCCGATGCCCAACGTCCGAAGCCTTCTGCCGTCCAATACCCTGACGTGATCTCCTCCGGCGCAACGTCAATTCCTCATGCGTTAACTGTCTAATCCTGATCGAGTAGACCTGCATCACTCAAAATGCAGTTAAACATCTAAACACAATCAATTAGTTTCATCATCAAAATCCGAGATTCAACAATCTCCCCCTTTTTGATGATGACAACTAATTGATGACTAACGGAGTTAACCTTAACTCCCCAGAGTTTAACCAAACTCCCCCTATCAATATGCCATTGATAGAAACTTGAATTCAATCCGAATTCAAGTCATTACAAATATTCATCATGAATATTTGCAATACGTCATCATGCATAACATGATCATACTTCTTCCCCTTTGTCTTCAACAAAAAGGAGAAGTGTCACTTTCTATATGTTTGAGAGATATGAATTCAACTTATTGCATGAAAAACATAATATCAAGTTTTATCATCATGCAATTTGTAAGCTTAAAAATTTAGCAAATGCTACATCATGCAAGCTAGCAAAAATTTAGCAAGTGCTATATCACATTAGAATATGCAAGCTAGCAGTTTTGAGATTTTCAAAAAGCAACTCTTGCTTCTTGAAATATACAAGTTGCAAGCTATCAAATTTTGCTTCCTTTGCAATGTTTGAGTTTGCAATTTTGCATCCGTTGCAAAGTGCAAGTTTAGTATGTTTAACATCTTGAGATAGCAACTGTTTGCTTCTCTTTAGACTACGAGCTAGCAATTCTCACAATATGCAAGTTTTACTACATACAAGCTAGCAAAAATTTTGAAAACTAATTTAATATAGCTTTCTTGTGTAAGCTCATGATTCTTGCTTCCTATCGTAATGTGCATGTTGCAAGTTTTGCTTCTTGAGATAGGCAAGATAGCACTTTTACAATTTTTGTTTCTTAAGATAAGCAAGCTTGTGATGTTCAAGATAACAAAAGCTCTTTCTTCTCTTTTGAGAAGTGTCATTTTTGCTTTCTTAGCAAAATGTCAAACTACCAAGAGACAATGTTTTACATGAGGCAAGCAAACAATTTGGCAAGTGTTACATTTGCATCTTCTCTTTAGATGTGCAAGAAAGTTAACATGTTTTTGCATTTTCTTGACATTTCAAGCTAGCAATTATCGGTGATGTTCAAGATAGCAATTTCTTCTCTTTTGAGAAGTGCAATTTTTGCCTTCTTCTTGAATTGTACTAGCAAGCTATCTCCCCCTTTGTCATTGTCAAAAAGAAGGGAAAAACCCTTTACATCAATTTCTAAATCATGACAAAGGTAAGTAATCATTCTTATTTGTGCATCATTATAGTTTCAATGCACAAATTCATTAACATTATATTTCATTTTTCATGCATGATACCGAAAAATCAATCATCATTATGAGCATATCATACATGATATTCAAGCATTCATGATATATATCATTTTGGCAACATGATCATAGCTATTCAAATGATGGTATCTTTCAAAGGAATCGATTTGGGAAATTTCAACAAGCCAAAACTCTACTCCGATCTAGACAATTATTACAACGTGAATGGACATTCTGTTGCCCGGCACGTCATTGGTTGGCGCTTCGTCCGATTCTTCCGCGCAACGTCCTCTCTTGTGGCTTGTTGCCCAATCGACGGTTGACCTCCGCAACCCCGATATCCTTGGCGCAATTCCGCTCTCCTTGGCCCGATGCCCGATGCCCGATGCCCGATGTCCGATGCCTTCTGCCGTCCAATATCCTAACGTGATCCCACAACAGCCCCACTTTGGGCCCAATTGGCCCCTAATTGTGTTGGCTTAATTACATTCTAAACCAACCCAATTGTAACCTAAAACTACTTTGACCTAGACAAATTATTACAAGCAAGAATACTAAGTTGTCCGATATGTCATTGGTTCATCCGGCACTTCATCCGACCCTTTGGCGCATCATCCTCTCCTCTGACATATTGCCAAATTGGCATGTTGCCTTCTCGCAACATCTGATCTCCTTGGTGCAATATTCGATCTTCTTAGCCCGATACTCGAACTCATGGCACGAAGCCTTCTGCCGACACATCGACCATTCCTCCGGTCTAACTTCTAATCTTCTAACATGTTCAATTTCGGCCCAACTTCTTATTCTTTCTACTTTAATCAATTTATCTCTCCTTGATCAAAGCTAGTCCTACATCACTTAAATGCACATTAGATCACAAACTTTATCAATTTGTTTCATCATCAAAATATAAGATTCAACATTAGTCAATTGTGTGATAAAGGATATATTATCAAATTCGAATCTAATACTTGTATAATTAAAATACCACACAAAAATAGATCTATAATTGCTTTAAAACATAATAATGTGTATACGATTGATATTGATGATTTTTGTGATGAAACGTGCTTTTCGGCTTTAAACGATGATGCTTGGCATTGATATAGGAGATTAGGTCATGCTAGCATGAAACTAATCTCTCAAATCTCAACTAGAAAACTTGTAAGAGGAATGTGTTAGGAATGAGTCAGCACTAAGAGGGGGGGTGAATTAGTGTAGCGGTAAAAACGTCAATTTCGTAAAATCTTCATACGATTAAAACCGATCTCGGAAGGTGTTTAACTTGAAAGCGTGTTCGTAAACGTATTGAAAGCAGTAAGCAAGTAAAGTGGATTGCAGTTAAAGTAAATTGCTTAAAAGAAACGTAAACCAGATTTTTATAGTGGTTCGGTCGTCGTGACCTACATCCACTTCACCAATTCCTCTTCCGTTGAGGCCACCGGCATCCACTATCGGTCTTCCTTCAATATGCGAAGACCAACCACCTTTTACAGCTCGATTCTCCTTTAACCGGGTTTAGGAGATAACCCTTACACCCCCACTTACTCCTCTCTCAAGCTATTCTAACACTTAAAACTTTGAGAGGAGTTTCACACATAATTACAATAGAGTTTTCTTTCCTTTTTGCTCTCAATTGTGTGTTAGTTAACCAGGGATGAGAGGGATATTTATAGGTCTCAAGTTTATTCAAACTTGGAGCCTAAAAACATCTTATCCCGGGTCTCCTAGGTATGGGCAGTACCATCGCTTGTGTTGGACGGTACCACTGCCAGTGTCAGTCTGACACTAACACTGCACTGGGCGGTACCATCGCCTGACACCCTGTGTTGGGCGGTACCACCGCCTAACACAGTCTCGGAGACTATGCCACGACGATGCCACCTCTTGGGTCACTGTTTGGGCCTTTCATTGGGCCCAACACAGTCCTCACATGGGCCCAACTGGCCCATAATTGGGTTGGCCCAAATCCAATCCCAATTATGTGCTAACTACAAATTCTAAGGCATACTTAAGCTAAACAAGTCTGTAAGTCTAGGTTTCTTTCGGTGAGTTTTCGGCGATCTTCCGGCGAACTTCCAACGAACTCTCGGCAATGTTCCAGCGGACTCCCGGCAAGCTCCTGGACTTCATGATGATCTTCTTGGCGAGTTCTAACGAGCTTCTTTAGGAAGCTCCTGGACTTCTCGGTTGGTTTCTATAGAACTTCCGACGAACATTTGGACTTCTGACGAACTCTCGAACTCCCAACGAAATCGCGTTCTTGACTCTAGGACTTCATTTTGATTTATGCCTTGCTATCGTAGTTAAGCATGAATCATGTTGTCTGGCATGTCATTAGTCCATCGACGCTTCATCTGATTCTTCGACGCATCATCCTCTCTTGCAGCCTATTGCCCAATCGGCTAGTTGACCTCCGTAACTCCGATATCCTTAGCACAATATCCGCTCTTCTTGGCCCGATGCCCAAAACCATGGCCCGAAGCCTTCTGTCGATACGTCGACCGATCCTCCGACTCGACGTCCAATCTTCTAATATGTTTTCTTCCAACCCAACATGATTCTTCTGGCTTTAATTGTCTCTCCCTGATCAAAGTATCCAACGTCACTCAAAACGCAGATCAAATCATAAACACTTATCAATTGGTTTCATCATCAAAATCTAAGATTCAATAGAATGCCTAGCATCAAGTTTGTCAAAGACAAAGTTTGTGATGTATGTCAACTACGAAAATAAAGAAAAAGTAGTTTTAAATCAAAGAATCAAATAAGCATCTCTAGACCACTATAATTGATCCATATAGATTTATTTGGACCAATTGATACAACAAGCCTAGGAGGTAATAAATATGTCATTGTAATTGTTGATGATTATAGTTGATACACTTAGACATACTTCTTGGTACACAAAAGTGATTGCTTTAAATATTTTTTAAAATTTTATAAACTTATTTAAAATGAAAAGGGTTTTATGATTTCGTCTATTCATAGTGATCACAACGGTGAGTTTCAAAATCATGATTTTTAATATTTTTGTGAGTCAAATGGGTACAACCACAATTTCTCTACTCCAAGAAATCCATAACAAAATGGAGTAGTTGAAAGAAAAAATAAAAGCTTACAAAAAATGGCATGAACCATATTAAATGAACACAGCCTACCCAAATTTTTTTGGGCTGAAGCCGTTAACACGACATATTGTATCATGAATAGTGTTCACGTAAGACTATTACTTTTCAAAACTCCCTATGAATTATGGAACAACATAAAACCCAATATTTCATATTTTAAAGTTTTTAATTGTAAATATTTTATTTTAAATGAAAAAGATTCCTTAGGAAAATTTGATGCAAAATCTAATGAAGGTATTTTTCTTGGTTATTCCTCTATGCTAAAGCTTTTTGTGTCTTTAAAAAAAGAACTTTGGGTGTAGAGGAATCTATTCATGTTGTTTTTAATGAAATTTTTGAATTTAAGAAAAATAATTTTGATGATTATTTTGAGTTTGAGACTTTGAATTTAAATGAAAATTCACCTCTCTCTAGCAACTTGGATGCATCTACTTCCAAGGGATCCTTACCTAAGGAATGGAAGTATATAGATGTTAGGATCGAGTCGACACTAAGAGGGGGGGTGAATTAGTGTAGTGGATTAAAACATCGATTTAAAATTCTTTGTATGTTAAAAACGAACTCGGAAGATAACTTGAAAGCATGTTTGATTGTAAGGGTAGTGAAAGTCAAGTAAGAAGGAAGTGAAGCTATTGCAAAGTAAGTAAATAGCAATAATAGAAATGCAAACCAAAATTTTTAGTGGTTCGGTCAGTATGACCTACATCCACTTCTGATTCCTCCTCCGTCGAGGTCATAGGCATTCACTAATGGTTTTCCTTCAATAGGCGAAGACCAACCACCTCTTTATAGTGCTTTTTGCTTTTTACTGGTTTAGGAGATAACCCTTACAAGCCTCACATCTCTCTTGAATGATCTCAACACTTAGAAAGGGAGGAGGACCCTTGCACTTTTACAACACTTTTAACACCCCAATAATTCAATATTATTATGTTAACACTTTCGTGCCCTTTCATATAAAAAAGGGTGGGGTATTTATAGGCCCCAATGGCTTCAGAATTGGAGCAAAAAAGTGTCACATCCCCGGATTTCGGGTTACTAGCGGTACCACTGCCATTATTGGGCGGTACTACCGCCTGCAGACTGACACTAGGCGGTACCACCGCTCAGTCTGGTAGGTACGACTGCCTGATAGAGCTCGAAGATCGAGCTCTAGTGGTACCACCGCCTGACAGTATTAACTATCAGCGATACCACTACCCAGAGCACTTGGGAGACCAGGACCCAAGCGGTGCCAACGCCAGCCATGACTTCATATGTTGAATAGGCTATTCAACCGGCCTAATTCAGCCCTGTTAAGGGCCCAATTGGCCCATAACTGAGTTAGTGGGATCACCTCCCAATCCTAACTCAACTTAAGGTTTAATTATGATAATTAAGACATTTAACAAGCAAACTCTGTCTAATATGTTGATTGTTTTTTTGGTAATCTTCCGGCAAACTTCCAATGAACTCCCGACAAACTCTCAATGAACTCCCGACGAACTCTCGACAAACTTCTGACGAACTCTCGACGAGCTCCCAACGAACTCTCGGCGAACTTCTGACAAACTTCCGACACATCGTCCGAATCTTCGACGTATCATCCGATCTTTGACTCCGGCCCAACATCTGCTTTATGCCTTACCGCTATTATAGTTAATCTTGTATACTTATCTCAACATATAGATTAGATCAAATAATTTACCAATTAATTTCATCATCAAAATCTGAGATTCAATAGTCTCCCCCTTTTTTATGATGATAACAAATTGGTAACAGAATTAACCTTAACTACCCCTATCTATATGACATACTTGAGAGAATACAAACTTGAGTTCACAACCTTGAATTCAAGCCTTACACTACTTGCATGATACATCATCTTGATATAACCTTTATGATACTTTCATTATTGCATGGTAACATTCAAAAGTTCACAATATTAAGAAGAATCCGATATTGTACATCGTTGTATGGTAACATTTAAAAGTTCTCAACATTAAAGAGATCACAACATCAAAAGTTATCAATATTAAACAGATCACAACTTCAAAGTGAATACAACATCAAAGTGAATACAACATCAAAGGTTTACAATATTAAAGTGAGAGATTCCATCCACTTCTCCCCCTTTATCATCAGCAAAAAGACAAACATAGTTATTCAGGTGGTGGTAAGTCAAAATGTCTAAAAAAAGTATTAAGTTGTCGATGAATCTGCTACAACTCAGTTAAAATTTAATCTTGACATTGTTCAAATTGATCTATTCAAGTCCCTATGTCGTTAGTAGATGAGGAGGGTGCTTGCTTTGTTTGAGGTGTTGCCTTAAAGGGATCAGTTGTCACAAACAAACTTCTAAACAGGATGTTTGATGTAATGCTTATGTATGTTCATGTCTTTTGGTATGTTCATGCTTTGCACAGCATGTAGAGGGACGGTCGAAGGCTTAATAACCTCATTTTAGTCAGGTTTGGTGGTCGCTTTAGGCTTGTAAATAAAGGTTGTGTCATGTGGACACTTATGAGAGATATTTGATCTGTAGTGGACCATTTTGACCCTTTGTTGTGCAACCGTTCGGAGCTTATAAAGTCTGTTTGTAATTTGCATTGTCTATGATGTGTTTTCTGATATATTTGCATGTGGATCCCGAGTGAGGCGCTTTCTCTAACCCGTTTTCTCTTTTGTAGGTCCTAAGGGACCATGGGAGGTTTCGGGGAGGTTGACCTTTGCGGACGGATACGCAAGGGTGTTACACAACTTAGGCAAAACTAGCTAAGTCTGTGACAAATGGTATCAGAGCGGGACAAACACTCATAGAAACACTTGACATGCAAATGTGGGGGACCTAACAGGGCTGCATTGAGGGCAGCTAGCACGCGCGACCATTTTGGGGAGAACATGCATGGAGAGGAGTCGCTCAGAGGAGCGGGCCTCTGAGAGTGGCATTCAAAAGAATGATCAACCCTTCACGCAAGAGGCACCACAAGGATAAGCAAGTTAGAAAGAATACATAGTGCACAAAGGTTGTGATGGCTAAGTTTGAACTACAACTCAATGTTGGCAACCATACTTGATGGTGCTCAAGGCAACCAAGGCGCTTGGTAAAGGATAAGACCATGTAAGGTGGAATAGGTTGTTCAGCGATCGAAAGAGTTATGCAAAGCTCACAAAGGTGAGGGGAATTGCTAACTCAAAGAATTCGATACTCATACAAAAGCTTGTATGCGAACGATGGAGTGTTTGTGGCCATCCCAAGGCAACCGAAACTCGGTGCAATGGAGTATTGAAACTTTCTCTTTAACATGTGAATGATACGTCTGTATGAGGTTGAGGTGTGCTGTGAGTTCAGCATGTTGCTAGGCCTTGAGGGGTGTAGCGGGGGCTGTATTGATGTAGAGTCATAATCTAGCAAGTGCATTTGCAGAAGGCAGAACAATGCACAGTTTGTTCAGCAAAGCGGAGTAGTCCAAGGGGATGGTGGTCTCCGAAACTTTCAAAGAGAAGGAAGCGAAGAGAGAAGTTGCTCCAATGGGATAGAAATCCATGAGGGATAAGTCCCGGCTCTCCAGAGGGAGAACCATGTGCAATAGGCCGCACATCTTGAGGATGAGTACCTCGAAAACAACTTCACAAAGCTCAATGGATCGAGCGAGCGACGAGGAGTCATCGTATGATCTCGCTTGAGATAATATATTGGGGAATGCATTGCGAGATCAAGTAAGGGAGCGATCCAAGGCAACATAAATGAAGACACACTTGGAGTCGATATGGATATCAGACTCAATAAAGGGCTGACCCGTGGAATGGTGGACGCGAGAGCCATCATCAACTCAATGCAAAACGAGGAGCGAAGCAACTTGGGTGTAACTTGGCAAAGTACCCAAGCCACATGAAGGGAGCCAACGTAGAAGATAGAATATGGAGCAGAGGCACAGATCTTTCCTTGGACAAAGTCAAGGACGTGAACTCTTGTAGAAGCAAGAGCAGGATCATGTTTTTCCATGCATCCCTCATTCTGATGGAGTAGGCTCATCCTACATCGTGCCAAAGATGAAGGGAGCTTCGAGGCACATGCACCTTACCTTAGAGATGCATTTGACGAAGGAACTGAGGCGACTCAACTTGCGGAGGCAAAGTTGGGTACAGAAGACCTTGGCACTAGGCAAGAGGACATGGAGGCGGGTACTCTTGTAGAATATGCCATAATATTCCTATTCAAGTTGCCATTGAGGGAGCGGTGCGCAGCGGAGATTGTGCTGGTAGGGGTAGAGGCTTAGGATCTAGACAATAGTGCACCAATTTCAGCGAAGTCGGTGGACTTTGAGAGCTACTAGGTGACAGACTGTCCTAGAGCGATGCTTCATCTAGGTGTGACCTGAGAGCAGGTGGACAAAGGTCGATTGCCAAAGGAGCGAACACAATCGAATATGGAAGAGGCTCTGTGATGTGTTGGCAGCGGCTACACATTGAGAGATCACAATTCGAGTTTATCCCACAAGGATCATAATGCAATGGAGATGTCACCAAGAGACGACATGGTGCAATGGATTGTGGTGGAACAGTTTGTGGCAATGCGATACATACAAATCCAATCCCGTGAGGGACTATATCATACGGAAGTATGATCAGGAGCTACTGGGAGCTCCACTTCGATGAACAATATGACGATAGGAAGGACTATGGATTCAAGGAGTGAAAGTCATGGTACCGCATAAGTGAGTCTTCTATGCGTGCATCGAATTTTGCATCAGATGAAAGCCTTGGTCATCAGCATATGGGGGCTGTGTACCACCGATGAAAAAGTTCGAATGCAAGTACTAGTGAGTCCCATGGGAGGGACTTGATCATGCAGAGGTACGATCAGAGCGGTTGGAGAGTTGGATTGCTCTAGAGCCCATCTTCACTTATGGGAGCCCGGTAAGTTAGAGGACAAGGCCGAGTAAGCGAACGTTGCTACCAAGGAAGCTAAGGAGAACAGATTCGGTGTGAAACCTGCAATATGATGGTAGAGGCCATACATGGGAGTTGCAGTCTGTCTTTCCATCGACCAAGGGGAACTGCTTGGAGAACACATAGGTGTTGAAGTAGGGGGGTCGAAAGGGGCGAGGAAGCGACGACGAGTCCAAAGAGACTTAGCTACCCAAAACAAAGCATCGGTTAGAATGAAGGTGGACTCGAAAGAGTGCCACAAAGGCAGATCTACCAATCGTGAAGCAAAAGGGATGCAGATGTGAGGTGACGGATAGTAGGGCTATGGGCATAGTAGTGCCATGGTACCGTAGAGGCAGGACTTCCGTGAAGTCATCGATCCTTTGATCTGGAGGGAGAGTGCTTGGTCGTGAAAGGGGCCGAGGAGGTGGAGCATATAGAAGCAAACTCCAAGTACCAAGACAAAGTTGAAGGGTAGATGCTAAGGAACTTCTAAGACCGGTGTTAACAAGCTTCTCATCAAGATAGCCGAAAGTGAGGGACTCGAGTCATGCAAGTGTGCACGACCAAGGAATGAAGCAGGCAGTATGCAGTGTTGTACCTTTGCTACTTAGTGGAGTAGGCGGCAGAGTTGATGGAAAAGATGGTACAATCCCAGAGGTGACCAAAACTACTATAGACTTACTCCAAGTTGGGGTGAAACTTCCTGCATTCCAAACATTTGTTGGTATTGAGAAGGTGAATCATGGTAACTAACTCAATGCAAGGAGTGTAAACACTTCAAGTGCTTCAGAAGTGTGAGCAAAGAGTAGGCGAAGGCCAGTAACCAGCTCGATGCATGGAGTACAACCCTCGAGGAGGCAGGTGAAGTCAAGTAACCTTTGCCTTCTTAACTCTTAAGAGAATGGTCGAAATCGAGCAATTCTCTTATCTATTCAGCAGAGGAGCTCTGTATAGATTTAAAGACCCTTCGAAGATAATAGAAGACAATAGTTATCAAATCCTTACCAATGGTGATCAATGCTACTGAGAGTAGATTGTCCGCTTCATTTCCCAACGAAATGTCAATCGAAAGCGAAAGTGATGCGAACCTACTTGGAAAGGATAACTAAGTGAAAAAAGAGTCGATGGACAAATTTTATGAAGGAATGACCCAAAAACTTCAAAAGTTTACGAAGTGATGCTCATTAAAGCTCCAACGAGCATCCACCTAGCTCAAGCAGCATGAGTCATTTGAGAGACTGGCGGAAAGTAAGGATGGTCTTTTCTTTATCTGAAAGATCTGCAAGAACCAACAGGGATCAACACAACTCAGCTAACCCCACACTAGAGTTAGTCATTGGTGAGTTGAAGCAACATGACAAATCAAAAGTTAAACTACTCAACAATAGTAGTGGAGAGCAGTTGGGGACCAAGAGGCACATTGTAGCTAGAGCAAAAGATTGAAGAATCAGCAAAGGCAAGGAGTTACAGTGTCGACAAAGGCTTTGACAAGGACGTCAAAGGAATGAGTGGGGGAGAATGTCACGGACAAACTTCTAAATAGGATGTTTGATGTAATGCTTATGTATGTTCGTGTATTTTGGTATGTTCATACTTTGTATAGCATGTAGATGGATGGTCGAAGGCTTAATAGCCCCATTTTAGTCGGGTTTGGTGGCCACTTTAGGCTTGTAAATAAAGGTTATGTCATGTGGACACTTGTGTGAGATATTCGATTTGTAGTGGACCATTTTGACCCTTTGTTATGCAACCATTCGGAGCTTGTAAAGTCTATTTGTAATTTGCATTGTCTATGATGTGTTTTCTGAGATGTTTGCTTGTGGATCCCAAGTGAGACACTTTCTCTAATTTATTTTCTCTTTTGTAGGTCCTAAGGGACTATGGGAGGTTGACCTTTGCGGACGGACACGTAAGGGTGTCGCACAACTTAGGCAAAACCAGCTAAGTTCGTGATAGTGGGAGAAGATTGATTTCCCCTAAATATTGGTGTTTCAAGTTTTGAATCAGGTGGGAGGGATAGATAATTTTGTACCAAAAATTTTGGATTACCAAAAATTGTACCTAAGGCATCAGAATAAGTGGTTCCAACTGATTCTTCGTCCTAATGTCCTCTAAAGTAACAACCTCTACTTTTCTCAGCAATTCTTATGAGGTTACAAATTATGTTTTTTGTAATGGGTATATGATGTCCTAAGAGATAAGTAGAGACCCTATCGTATTCATCCACATGCAAGTTGTTATTAAATAACCTAACAAGTCTAGGATAGATAAGTTTACTTATTTGAAGGATTGAGATGATATCTAGATTAGCAAACTATTGAATTGGTTCCAAATTTCTCAATTCCTCTAAATCTACATATTTCCCCTTATGAACATTTCTAGATTCTATGGTTGGAAATTTAAGGGCATGTTGAAGAGAATCAAAAAGTAGGGAGTCATAGGTTTTATCTAATCGCCTCTTCCCTTTGTCCCTTGCGGATCTTCTAGAAGTCATGGAGATTACATTTATTAAGAACAAATGAGAGGCACGAATAAGTAATGCAAAGAATAAAATAATTTGGCTTAGGGATTATCTTAGTAGTTTATCCTTCTTGTCATCACCAAAGAGGGTTTTGAGATTGATCCTTAATTTAGTACAGGATGGGGATTCTTTTGAGTTACTAGAGGGAGAACAAGAGGAATAAGAGATTTGGGGCTTTTTGGAGAGGTGTAGTGTGAGTTGAGGTCAGTTCTACCATCGGCCCTAACTTGTCTTTATATAGGGCAGGTTGCAGGCGATGGCACCGCCAGCTGGGCAATGCTACCGCCTACAAGCAGTAACCTCTAGTGGTGCTACCACCAGCTGGGCGATGCCATCGCCTATAGGCAGCGAGCATTGTCTCCATTGTGGTGTCGTGTAGATTTGTGTGGTGTCGACATTGTGTGGTTCTATCATGCAAGATATATATCATTACATGGTGCACACACTAATTTACACAAACATCATATAAGATCTTTGAAGTTCTACTTTTGTAAGAGGAGAAAATTTGTATGGAAAAATTCATATGGCTCGTTAAGCATACCATAAATTCATAATTCAAATCTTATCTCAAGTAAAAAAATAATAGTGAATGATCACGAAAAATAGAGCTCAATTAAGAAAATCTGGAGAAAATTTTAAAGAGGAACTTGTGTAAATATATATATACAAATATATATATATGTATATATATACATATATATATATTTGTATATATATATTTACACAAGTTCCTCTTTAAAATTTTCTCCAGATTTTCTTAATTGAGCTCTATTTTTCGTGATCATTCACTATTATTTTTTTACTTGAGATAAGATTTGAATTATGAATTTATGGTATGCTTAACGAGCCATATGAATTTTTCCATACAAATTTTCTCCTCTTACAAAAGTAGAACTTCAAAGATCTTATATGATGTTTGTGTAAATTAGTGTGTGCACCATGTAATGATATATATCTTGCATGATAGAACCACACAATGTCGACACCACACAAATCTACACGACACCACAATGGAGACAATGCTCGCTGCCTATAGGCGATGGCATCGCCCAGCTGGTGGTAGCACCACTAGAGGTTACTGCTTGTAGGCGGTAGCATTGCCCAGCTGGCGGTGCCATCGCCTGCAACCTGCCCTATATAAAGACAAGTTAGGGCCGATGGTAGAACTGACCTCAACTCACACTACACCTCTCCAAAAAGCCCCAAATCTCTTATTCCTCTTGTTCTCCCTCTAGTAACTCAAAAGAATCCCCATCTTGTACTAAATTAAGGATCAATCTCAAAACCCTCTTTGGTGATGACAAGAAGGATAAACTACTAAGATAATCCCTAAGCCAAATTATTTTATTCTTTGCATTACTTATTCGTGCCTCTCATTTGTTCTTAATAAATGTAATCTCCATGACTTCTAGAAGATCCGCAAGGGACAAAGGGAAGAGGCGATTAGATAAAACCTATGACTCCCTACTTTTTGATTCTCTTCAACATGCCCTTAAATTTCCAACCATAGAATCTAGAAATGTTCATAAGGGGAAATATGTAGATTTAGAGGAATTGAGAAATTTGGAACCAATTCAATAGTTTGCTAATCTAGATATCATCTCAATCCTTCAAATAAGTGAATATATATATATATATATGTGTGTGTGTATGTATGTATAATATGAACACTTGTGGAAATAAATCTCGAGTATTTATCTCAAATAATTCACTAGATACGAGACCATTTTTTTTTGTGCTATAAAAAATGGAATTTTTGCCCCCTTTTTTTTTTTGTCTAAATCACTTCCTTTTAATATCTTTGCATGCTATTGGAGATTGATATTGCTTCACTTACTAATGTTGTCATCACCTCTCTCTCTCTCTGCCTAAAATAAATCATTCCGCTAAGAAGAATTGTTTTTTTTTTTTCTGTATGACGATTTATTGATGTGACTCCGGCTCTCAAATCATCTTACAATAAGCTATGAATATATGCATGTCACACGATTATGAAGTTTTCTTGAAGACCTTGTTATGTTGACTTGGAGTATGCAAAGTTATCATGATTTTATATGATGTTGAGTCGTCTTGTGGTTATATTTTCCTCCGAGATCTTCTGCTTAGTTGTCTTGGGATCAATTAACGAATGACTTTTAAGAGTTTCATTAGCATTAGAGCTCTACTTCTACACGTTCCTTCTCCAAGTGCATGAATTCATGGGGGACGCTGCCAACTCAAATGAGGATAGAGAATGGCATATGTTTTGTTTTTTGTTGTCGAAAAAAATAAAAACTAATTAGAACAAAGGATTAAAACCCCGTTACCAACTAAAATATTAACGTTTGTCGGTCAATCCTTTTTCCGGAATTAACAAGTTCTATTACTTCTGGCATATAAGGCGAGCGAGCAACTTGATTTCTCTACCTAAATATATGGGTGGCTCTGTAATCCAAAAAATAGTCCACAAAATACAAATATGTATGGATCAAATTATCATATAATCACCGATGATTTATGTCTTTCTTAATATAAATTAAATTATCATAAATAATATATTATTTTATTTAAATTATGAGCTTCCTTATTTGTGTAGTGTGGTTAAGGAAATGATTAAGATTCATTTCCTCAATCACGTGGACAAGTTAAGAAATTTGTTAATCAATTAAATTATTAATTAATTTTCTAACCAATGATGTAATTTTTAGAAAGTAAATAATTTAAATTTTATTTTTTATGTGAATCACAAGAAATAAGTGTTATAATTCTATCTTTGTATATTAAATTAAAATTATAGTTTACATTTTATTTTTGTATGAACCATAAAAATAAATATTAAAATTTTATCTATATTTGAAAGCAAAATAAAAATTAAATTATTGCTTACTTGAGCTCATTTTTTTCTATATATAAGAGGCATTCCCTCTCTCGTTCCTCATCGAGCATGAATAATTTAGGAGAGGATTTCCTCTCAAGAAGAGGTAGTATCCTCTATTTTTTTATAATTAGTTTTTATTTGTATTGTAAAATTCTTAATATTAAAATTATTATATTTTTATATAATATATAATAATATTTTAATTTTAAATTTTTATCATTAATAAATAATCATCATTAAATTATGATTTTAGAATGATTAATTAATTTGATAATAGTTCTAAATCATTTAATTACACATATTTATGTTTTAAAGAATTTTGCATGAATTTTTATGATTTAATTTGTTTTAAATTTGAAATCATGAATCTAAATTTGTTAATTTATAATAAAGAATATATTTGAAGTTAATTATTATTTTATTATTTTTAAAGTATTTTTGTAAATATTAAATTTTAATTTAATAAGATGGGCCAAATTGAGATTTAGTTTGAGTTAAGTTGATTAACCAAATTAGCTCATGTAACTAGGTATAGCCTAACACATATGGTCAAGTAGAATTTATGTAGCTAAGTTTTGTTCAACTCATATCGTTATGCATGACCCAACTCATGTTGTCAAGTATGACCCAATCAATATGGTCAGGCATGATTGAACCTATGTGACCAAGTATAGCCTAGCACATGTAGTTAAGCAAAACCTAAATCATATGACTAAATATAATATAGCCCACATGGTTAGGTACAACTCAACCCATGTGACCAAGTATGACACAACTTATATAGGCAAACATGGCCCAACTAATATAGTCATGTATGATATAACCCATATGGCCAAATGTGATTCAAATTATGTTGTCAAGCACGACCCAGCCCATATGGTTAAACATAGTCCAACCCATATGGCTAAACACGACCTAACTTGCAAGCCAAATGTGACTTAATTTAGTGATAAGGATCAATCCAACTCGTGAGATGAGGCTCAACACAATCCAGCCCGCAAAGCCAGACTCACCCAACTATATGACTAGCATAGGATATGTCACTGCTCTATCTAGTCTATTATACCTTAGCCCAACTTACTTTCTAGGATGGACATGTGCAGCACACATGACTCATCCAAGGCTCAAGTGATTCGGTTTGGGATAGCCCTATGTGATATAGTCCAAAGCTCAAGTAAGTTAGTTTGGTCTAAATAGCACTATATGATATAGTCTAAGTTTCTCTCCCTTTATTAGTTTGAACTCATTTGCCAATTGAATCAAACAGATTTGATAGGTTCAAACTACTTCAAGGTGATTCTAAATTAACTTGATTAATTCAAGCTCACTTGGCTTAATTAAAATTAATCAAATATAAATTAGATTAGTTTAAGGTGATTCCAAACTAGTTCTATAAATATTTTAAGTTATTTCTATTAGGTTCTAGTTGACTTAGGTTTGGTTCAAATTAATTATGCTATTTCTATTAAGGTTTTGGTTGATTAGGACTAGATATTGATGCCTCATATATTTGATAAACTTAAAATTTTATTTGAATATATCATTTAGAAATGATTAGTACTTTCTATTTTTTAGATTAAATTGATTATATTGATGTGATTATTACTATATAGTATTTTTTATTATACTTAGTAGTCTACATTAGAAGTGAAATATATGAAAGGAGCTATGGGCCCATTATAGAGTCACCAATGGACATACTCTAGTAGGTGATATATCATGTATGGTTCTTCATAATATTTTATCATATTATTTCTTAGATGCATACATTAATGAATGGATGGATATAAATGAATGATCATGATTGATTATATATCTCTTTTGAGGGCAAGTAGAATGATTTCCTTTGGGGATTAACAGACTATCAAATGTAATAGTTAGACGATTTCTAATATACTATTGGAAGGAACGTGTCCCCTCCTAGGCAAGCAAGGGACATTATTTTATTTGTTATTGGGAGTGCGATATATGCTCTCTCTCAATTCATTATTGGAAGTAATCAATCCCAGAGAATATGTCTTTCCATCCACTATTGTGAGAATGCACCATCATGTGTGATGTATCTCTTTATTATTTGATTATTATATATCATCGAGATGTGTTACATATGATTAATGTATAATTTTATTTACTATATTATTTTTCTAATATATGAGTTTCATGATGAACTGATATGTTATCATTTCATATTAGATTATTGATATTTATATATGTTTCATAAATATTAAAGATTATTTTTTTATAATTTTTTTAAATATTTCTATTAATATGTATTGTTACTGATATGTTTTTTATTTTATATTTATTCTCAAAGTAATCTATAGATTTGAAGCATATTTATTCTCAAAGTAATCTATATATTTGAAGCTTAGGTAGTGAAGACTTTTTCATGGCCCGATTAAGAAGATGTGATTTTTTTTAGTAAAAAATATTTAGTATCATAAAACAAAGATTTGAATTTAAAAATAAAAAATTCAAATGATGAAAGGATGATTTATTTATTTTTATAAATATAAGATGTTACATTTCAAGCCTAGTTATTCATACGATAATTTTTGAAAATGTATAGCAAAGTTGGGATTGATAACTTATCATTGAAAAGGAAAAAAAAATTCTTTATCGTAAGAATTCAACTATTTGCATTATTTGAGGAAGAATAAAACAAGTAGAGTAGCAAATCAAGTCCGATACCATCACTAGAGGATAAGGACAAATCATATCATATTTAACTAAGTTGGGAGATCCATCTCATGAAGTCTGTGTTAGCAACAGCCCTCTAATTCAAGGTAAGCTAGGCTGCTTAAACCGAGTCAGAGACAATGCACGCAAGGCAGCCATATCCACCTCAGCTCGTCATCCATGACGACGATACTATGAACGGAAATCCGTTGAATTGCTCGCTGAAGCTCCCCATCAATCTCTTCTTACTACAAAAATCCACCATGGTTTCCACCCTCCTTCCCAACTCCTCCCTTCTCTTCCATCTGTTTTTCCTCTCTGCCCCCCCGAGCTCTTCCACGTCTCCGTCTCTCTCTTGTACAAACGATGAACTTGATTGCTTATTCTTCTTTTTTGTTTTACTTTTGTGTTCTTTCTGTCGTTTTAGATTCTTGAATCGTTATCGCAATGATTGTCTTTCTCTTACAGCAACTCCGATGACGCTAATGATCGTTTGTTTTCTTTCCTGTGATGCTAGTGTTTGTCTTAACTATTGTTGACTTACATCAAAACTAAACCTCCCTCAAACTACAATTTCAATCAATACGAGTTGTAGTAGTGCATGAGCTTACATACAAAATCTGATGAGCTGAAATATTTCTACTTCCACAGGGAAGGGATGTTAGATCACTAGCTACTGTTGCTGCTCAATTGCTGCATAATTGAGCAGTGTTGCGTCGTACTTGATCGGAGTCACGGAAGAGGAAGAAGATGGGGTTTTGGTCATTGTTCCTGGTGGCATCCGAGCCAATCGTGCAGGTCCTCCTCATAGGCCTGCTCGGGGCATATCTTGCGTCTGGCTACAGTAATGTGCTGATTCCCAGTGCTCGCCGTGACATGAACAAGGTAAGTTGACATATTCGGGTCATTCTAATTCCTTCACATCTGTTCAGAATGGTTTCCTTGATCCATTAATTTCATGTTTCACCAGGTTGTCTTTTCTGTCTTCACCCCATCTCTAATGTTTGCCAGTCTAGCAAAGACTGTCACGTTCGAAGAAATCATATCTTGGTAGGTTGTGGTTCATCAAATAAGTGTGAATACAGTAATGATTAGTAGTGCTCACCAACCGGTTGACTAAATTTCAAGTGATTCAATCAACGTCTTCTGAAGGTGGTTTATGCCGATTAATATTGGGATCACCTTCCTAGTCGGAGGAGTCCTCGGATGGATAGTAGTGAAGATCTTAGTGCCTCCACGGCATCTCGAGGGTCTTGTGATAGCTACATCTTCTGCAGGTAAATCATCCATATCAAGGATTTGCAAATGCACATATGTGCTTGTGTTGCTTCAGTGCTTGGTTTTGATCAGCTATGATACTGTCTCACTGCAGGTAACCTGGGCAATCTGCTCTTGATAATAATCCCTGCGGTTTGTGAAGAGAATGGCAATCCCTTTGGTGACCAACAGATTTGCAGTGCCCGTGGACTTTCCTATGTTTCTTTCTCCATGGCGGTAAATTATATACTTTCAGAGGTATTTCTGCTTCATTTCAAATGAAGTGATGTGATTCTTTTTCCTGCAGCTAGGAGGATTCTACATTTGGACATATGCCTACAGTCTCATGAGGAATGATGGTAAAACATATCATGGGAGCCAATCACAAAGCAATGGATCCATAGAGACAGACAGAAATGGTTCATGTATTAATGAGGGAGCTAATCTTGTCAAGGAAGATGATCAAGAGTTGTCTACCAATCAGGAGAACATGCTACTTTCCATAGAAGTGGCAGAAAACCAAATTGTAAGTCACAATCACAATGTCCAAATAATTAGAAACATCATTAGAAACCTTAGTTTGATTCTCTCTTAGCCTTTTTTTCTTTTGATGAAAACACAAGAACCTTCAAAGCCTGACAAGGAAGAAAAGGAATCAGACAAACTCATTTATACTTACAGGGAAAAGCTTGATTGTGTTATCATTCAGGAACTACCACTACTATCCAGTGGAAATCTACAAGGCAAAAGAGTGAGCATCTGGCACAAAATGAAAGAAACTCTCCAAAAGATTGTTGATGAGTTGTTGGCTCCACCAACCATCGGCGCAGTAATGTTCTCATGAATAACTTCTTCTTGCAATAGTTCATTGTGCAGGATTTCATATCTAACATCTCTTGGTTTGTTCCAGATTGCAGGATTTGTTGTTGGAGCAATACCATGGTTGAAGTCTCTATTTGTAGGGGCAAGTGCGCCACTGAGAGTGTTTCAAGACTCCATCAAATTATTAGGGTGACTGCAATCTACTTTGTTATGCTTGCTATTCTTTTAATGAATTCTCTGCATGGATAGAAGTTACTGATACAGTCATTTTTGACTGATGCAGTGAAGGCACAGTGCCCTGCATTACCCTCATTCTTGGTGGAAACTTGACACAGGGTAAAGTTCAACTTTGGTGTGATCTTGACATGTGATAATTGCTTGCCAATCCTTAAAAAACTCTAAAACTCGCGCAGGATTACGCAAATCACAAATCAAGCCTGTGGTGGTCTTTGCAATTTTGTGTATTCGGTTTGCGATGCTTCCTGCATTTGGGATTGCTGTGGTAAAAGCAGCCTACGAATTAGGATTCGTGCCATACGATCCATTGTACCGATACGTGCTGATGATACAGTTTACTGTCCCGCCTGCCATGAATATAGGTAAATTTTCCTTCTTTCTTCCCACCTAACGGCACTGAACACGAAGAACTGGACTGTTTTAACATTGGATCTGTCATTTGGATTGCTGCTGTTAAACAAAATGTTGGTGTCAAACAGATTTGATGTGCCATTTTGATCTCAATGCAGGTACGATGGCTCAATTGTTTGATGTTGGTCAAGAGGAGTGCTCTGTCATCTTGATGTGGACTTATGTGGTCGCCGCCATCGCACTTACCATTTGGTCCACTATCTTCATGTGGATCTTATCTTAGAATTCTCATAAAAATCATGTGTAACGTAGGTAGTTTGTTTAAGCTGAGGTTAGCTGCTTTTCTCTGTTAAAGCTTCATTCTTTAGTTATACATGGTAAGAAATTGACATCTTCAGCAACAAATGAAAGGCATCTCACGATGACTGCATAGTTCTTATGTTTACTTGTGAATTTCTCATTTTTTTAACATGGCAAAACATTTTGGTTTATTGTTGAATGGAGGGATGTGAAACCTTAAGGTCAAAGGATGGGCACAATGCAGTTTCCGTTGACAAAATGGTTGTATTGCAAACAGAAGAGAGGACATATGAGAGATGCAAATAGATTTTCCATATAACTGCACAGCGACTACTGCTCATCCCTACTGAGGTTCCCTTCCCCCCCAGCAGTTAATTCCACGTCTCCACCCTTTTTTTTCTCTCTTTCCATAGATAAAAAATAACTAAATTGATCATTGCCAAGTTTGAGAACAGATTTGTGTGTTAAAATTAATATTCTAGAAAATATTCTAGAGGGGTTCTTGAAACAACGGTAAGGTTACACATTTGCACCTATCAAGTTTGAGTCATGAAAATAATTTGTTCATATTTAGGGTGGAACTTGAAACAACGGCAAGGCACCTCAATACAGAAGAATATAAAATAATCTCTTTATATTTGAAGGTAAGATGGCATACAGTAATCCTCCCTCAAATATCGCACTGGCGAGAGCCTCGTACATTAGGCGTGTCTTTTTCTTTCACATTTTCAACCTTCATATACAAGAATAAACTCACAATAACCCTTGGACAGATTCCCATCTCACCAACTCACCCTTCACACGATTTATTTGCCCGACAAAGTAGCAATTAGTTCCCTTTCAACGGGGAAAATACATAGTAGAAACAACTATAGGACCATTTAAAGGCCATTAGGCCAATAACACACAACGACTACATTGCAACTTTTCCTGCTCCCGAATGCTGAAGCTAACTGACTCTGGAACTATGGTCATTTTAGGAAGCCATTAAATCATCTTCAGGTTGAATCAGAAAACATATGCTCAAGGTTACAGGTCACATGACATTTGTTCTCCAACTCCAAGCAGCAGGTGACTGAATCAAGCAGCAGGTTCTGCAATAACAAGTGAACAATAAATCAATATCAACTTGCATTTTAATGAAAACAAAAAAACACACGTAAAAACACTCAACCAATAGATAACAAGGAAATGTATGGATGTCCAACCATTATAGGTTCTGAATACTCTTGGGTTGAAGATATAAGATCAGTGTCACATTTTGTACATCCAAACTATGTGCACCCTGTTTTCTCTCGGGTCATTGTTCTCTAGATTAGATGTTCCAGATCATCATGGGAATAACTCGGCCACAACCATGCAAATGTATATGCAAAAGGAGAAATGTGTTGTCTTACATTATAAGATAAGTTGCCTGCATCCAAACTTTTTAACTAATAATTTCTGCTATAACTACCTCAAGATTTAGCCCTCTCACCATTACCTACATAATGAAACCAATGAATGAGAAATTTATTCAGTCACAGTTTGAACTCCACATATTTGTTCTAAGCTTAATTTTGCATAGAAATAAACTGTCCTTTGAAAACTGAAATAATTGTTTCCTGCCTAATCATTAGCAATAAAGCACAAACCTACAACATGACTTCCCACTATTGTCACATTTGAGGAGTGTCAATGTACTTTTCCTTACTCCTAGAGGTAGAAAGACTTTTTTGTGACTTGAACCCCATCACCCATGTTGCAAAGGAACAGTCTTACTGTTGACTCACCCTAGCTAAAATATTGAAATACATCATTCCTACCTAGTCTCCCATAAACAATATATTAGTATATAAAACAGAAACTCACCTGCTATGCTCATGTATTTGGTTAAAGCAAAAGACACTGGTTGTTCCTTTGAAAGCATTAAGCATTACAGGACTGTAGAATGTCCAATTCTGTTTAAAAGAAATGACAAAGATATCATATTAAAATCATATACACAAACAAAAACAAAATAAACCTATTATCAATGCATTTTACCTCTGAAAAGGAAGTTAGTTGCCTTTTCTCTGGAGAAGTTGAACAATGAGAGAATTTGTAGTATTGACTATAAACATGAGTAAACTGGCCATACCCTGATGAAACTAACAAGCTGATCTTGATATTTGTTACTTACGGTTAAAGAGGACACAGGGTGTTGCTTAAATCCAACTTATTTTCACAGCATCCAAATTCCTGTTGGCTTCTATTTTTGTCACCTTTTAACAATTCAAGCTTCCGGATAAACTTTCCAAGAAAGGTCTTCATTTCAACTTCAGATCAGCCCAAGTTGCATGAAATTTTTGGCACAATGTCAGGTGATATATCTCAAAACTATGCCAAATTGGTAGACAAGGAAAAAGTGGCCATCAAATCAAGCCAGGTTTATCAATTAAAACTGACAGGAAAAACCTGTGTCTGCTTGTGCTGTGAGTTACTGCTTAGAAAATATACCAATCAGTACTTAGCATTTTTAATTTCAGGACACAAACAAATTAAAGCCTTCCTAGCATCATCTGAAGTTCAAAATTCAGTTTCCTTCATAACCGAACTAAAAATTCTGTGCTATCTTCTCATACTTGTCAGTCTAACTCAGAACACGGCTTGTGCTTCTCCAACCTTTATTACTCCCAATGGAACGGAGGGGTGTCCTGCAGATATCAAGTGGTCTGTTAAAGTTTGAAGAAGGCAGTATATGTCACTTGAATTTTCATGTCTCATATCTTCAACTAAAAACTCATTAATGTTTCCATTGATCTCAATTGAACTAATTGCCCTACATTTTTTTATCTGACTCCTTTTCATATGTTCTCTAATCTTCTTCATATCTTCCCACCTGTGTCTCTCACTGTACATATTGGAAACTAAAACATATAATCCCCCACTATCTGACTCCAGTTCCAATAACTGTTTCATGACTTCCTCTCCGGTCTTCATGTTCCCATGGATCCTGCAAGCCCCAAGCAAAGCACCCCATATGACAATATCAGGCTTCATTGGCATGCTTCTTATCAGTTCAACTGCTTGCTCTAGTTGCCCTCCTCGTCCTAGAAGATCAACCATGCAAGCATAATGTTCAATTTCATATGGAACTTTATAATCAATACTCATAGCTTCAAAATAGTACTTGCCAACTTCCAGCAAACCACCATGACTACATGCGCACAACAATTGTGTAAAAGTGATGTTGTCAGGGGAGAAGCCCTCGCATATCATCTGCCTAAAGAGTTCAATGGCATCAAATGCACACCCATGGATAGCGAAGGCCCCAATTATCACATTCCATGACACAACAGTTTTTTCAGGCATCACCCAGAAGATGTCCAAGGCAATATCAACAGAACCACATTTTGCATACATATCAACCAGGGAATTAAACAATGTGACACTAGGCTTTGTGATACGTTCTGTTATGTCATCGTGGATTTCCTTTCCAGTGACCAAGTCACCAGTTTGACTACAAGCTGAAAGTACGGCTACCAAAGTCACCTCATCCGGTATCACCCTTGAAGATTGCATGTGGGTGTATAGGTCTAAACCTTCACGGAATAAGCCATGTTGAACATAACAAGAGATCATAGCATTCCAAGAGACCACATTCCTCTCCGGCATCCGGTCAAACCAACTTCTAGCAACATCAAGTAGCCCATGCTTTGCAAAAGCACAGACCATGGATGTCCATGAAACCACATTCCTCAAGGCCATTCTGTTGAAGCATTTTTGTGCTACAAATAATTCCCCACATTTCCCATACATATCTAACAATGCATTTGCAGCAATTAAATCAACACTAACCCCTGTAATGACAATGTAGTGGTGTGCGACTCTACCCAAGCCAAGATTTCCGGCTTGTGCACAAGCAGAAAGGAGGCTAACCAGAGTGAATCCATCAGACTCCACATTTGAATTCCTCATCGCCTTGAACATATTGAAAGCTTCCACGCAATCACCTGCCTGAGCATACCCACTGATTATCGAGTTCCATGAAACAACATTCCTGTTAGGAATCTCATCGAACACCTTACGAGCCAGCCCGATAAACCCACAAGAAGAGTAAGCACTCAGGAGCGCGTTTGCAACGAAGACCTGCGACTCAAATCCCAGCTTGAAGATCAAAGCATGAACCAACGACGCCTCTGTCGAAGCCAACTCGGAAGCGCACGATTTGAGCACAAAGGGCAGAGTGAACTGATTGGGCAGGAGGCCACATCGCAGCATACGGCGGTGGAGGACGAGTGCCTCTCGGGGATCACGGCTGTAAGAGTAGCCTCTGATCAAGCTGTTCCACATGAAGGTATTGGGACGGGGGACGAGATCGAAGACCCTGCGGCCGTAACGGAGGTCGCCGCCATCGGAGACGCAGCAGAAGGCGATGAGCTTGCCGAGGGTGGGGGCATCGGAGAGCAGGTCATTGGTGATGAGCTGACCGTGAAGCTGCTTGAGCCGCTTCATGGAAGAGCATCTTTGAAGGAGGGAGAGGAGGGTTTGGTCGGCGGGGGGTTTGCGCCTGGGGAGGGACGACACTTGGTGGCGGCTTGGATGGAAGACGAAGAAGATGGCGGGTGTAGCGCGCCGACTCTGCGCGGCGGCATTGAACATACTCGACCCGTCGCAAATCGATCGATCGATACAAGCAACGTTTCGACTTAACGGAATAGCATTAACAGTCACGTGCATTTCACGTGATGTGTACAAACTAAAATAAGACTCCTATTTAACCCAATCTACGCTAATAATTAAATCGAACGTAAACAATTTTTTACTAAATTGAACCATTTACGGTGTCGATTCTAATGTTTTTAAATGATTTAAAATTATTAATTTTCACATTTATTCATGAAAAACCTTGTAAATCTCTATCGATAATGATTTTGAAACTCCAATCAATATTAATATCATAGATTTGTCTTAATTAATAGCATCGACCCCTCTGAAATTAAATATAGAAAACTTGGATGTTGGGCTCATCTCAACGGCCCAACTTGCACGTGAGATGTCAGAGTATTCAAACCAGAAAAAGGAAAAGTGAAAAAAAATTAAATTTGATGATCATAAATAATATACGCTAATCTTGAAGACCATAACAGCTAATCTTGAAGACCATAACATCAAGCAGCAAAGGACGCAAGAAAATGAAGCTGCTTAAAAAACACACATTCCCCAGGCAGGTGGTGGTGTGCGCTTGCGGGTCAGCCTCGATTCACCCAACTATCTCATCGCCGAATCCCTCATCGTCCTTCTCTCGTGTTTGATCCGAGAAACTTCACTGAATGCTTGCAGGCTCCTCGTATTGGGTGCTACCACGTATGACGTCCACAGGACCATTAAGAAGAACGAGGAGCCGCCGTCGAGGGAGCAGATCCAAGCTCTTCAAGACTACCTCCACTCCAAACGCCATCCTCCTTCCCATCCTTGAACAAAAACCACCGAACCCACTTT
The DNA here is from genome assembly GCA_001649415.1 of Musa itinerans. Classification (NCBI taxonomy): domain Eukaryota; kingdom Viridiplantae; phylum Streptophyta; class Magnoliopsida; order Zingiberales; family Musaceae; genus Musa; species Musa itinerans. Next base: position 31,877 of record LVTN01002632.1, read on the forward strand.
GTTTGTTTGATGTAATGTAATATGTTACTGTAAATAACTTTATGCCGTGGTCTTGGGGTCGATACGGCTCGGTTTAGGTCCGAGTGGGTGGGGACCTAGCTCGACGTCCCTTGGGGGGTTGCTGGGGCTTCTCTTTTCTACGCCTTGGGGAAGTTGTTCCATTTTCTCACCTGCACATAGGTCGGGTCGGTGGCTCGGCTCGACCCCTCCGACGACCCAGTTAGTTCGTGGAGTTAAAAAAAAATGGTCCTCCCCCTCCCCCCAGGAGCGG